>VYZP01050544.1:161564-197929 GCA_013400635.1 Hypocryptadius cinnamomeus
AAAAAAAAAAAGGCAATTATGCAGAGAAAGAAAAACCCACCCTGTTTTCTCCCCACTGCCCAGCACTGTGGGATGCTGGTGGCACTGTGTGGATGGTGGCACTGTGTGGATGGATGGCACTGCCTGGCTCAGCAGATCCTGTCCCTCCAGAGCGGGCACCCATCCTGCCTGCACCCACCCTGCCTGCACCCACCCTGCCTGCACCCTCTGCTCCTGGGGGGTGGGAGAGCCCTAAACACTGTCTGACCCCCCCACATGTCGCTGTAGTGCCAAAGGGTGCCCAGTGCCCCCCTGACCTGGGGGTGCAGCAGCCACAGCTCGTGTCCCGAGGGCATCCACGCCTGCCGGTGCGCTGGAGCGGCAGGAAAGGCGCCGGGTTTCCCTCTGTACATTGCATTTCCCGTCATCTTTGCAAGGCACCGTGACTAAACGCTCCTGAGGCCATCCCCCCAGCCCTCCCACCGCCGCTCCTGCAGGACACCCAGTCCTGGCACACGGCATCCATGACAAGGGCGCTCGGAGTGAGCCGGGTGAGTCCCCGGAGGGGCTGTGGGACCTCAAAGAGATCCCAGCTCCAAAAGAGAAAAGTCAGGAGAGAAAAGGAGCCCCGGCCACGGAGTGACCCCTGCCCCGCCTGCCTCAGGCACAGAAACGCCCTCGGATTTTCATGCTTGCCTGGACAGTTCTTGTGGCAGTTCTGTTCGTTTGTGAGCAATCCCGGGATTTTCATTGGAGCTTGTGATACTGGGAAGGCAGAGCTGGACTCTGCAGGGAGGGTGGGGTGCACGGGGGCTCAGAGGGGACAGAGACAGCAAATGCAGCGTGCAGCAGTGCCTGCTGAAGAGTCTGAGCGTGCAGTGGGTTGATCCAGCCCTGTGTCCCCAGGAGGGCAGTGGGGACATCCCAGGGCAGAGAGGGGTGTCCTCAGGCCAAGGGGCAGTGTGGAGGCAGCAGCTCCAGCCCCAGGCACAGCAGCCAGGGATGGTTTGAGCTGTGTCCAGCCCCGTCCTGCCCTCCAGAGCACACAGACCCTCTGGGCACAGTTGTGCCACAGTGTCCAAAGCTGGTGTCACCGGGTCCCTCCCTTGCAGCACATCTGTCCTCTGGATTCAAGGATTCCAGCCTGACCTGAGCCCTCCTTGCTCTTCTGTGATGGAGCAAATTTGGGAGCTCACTGTGAGGGGGCTGCTCGTTGGTTTTCATCCCCAGCACAGTGGACACCAGCCACGTGCCTTCCCTGGGACACCCACACACTGTTCAGTGTCCTTGGCACACACAGGCCCATCCTGGGGGGCTGATGTCCCACTGGTGGTGGCAGTGGCTGTGAGATGGCCAAGGCTGGCCTGGGAAGCCCCCCCACAATGCAGATCCCCACTCACCCCCCGGAGGGGCTCAGCAGAGATTGGGGATGCAGTGCTGGTGGTCACCACCTCTCCAGCCACCTCCATCCCACGTGGGACAGAGTTTGTGACAATGAGGCAGGATGAGGTGACCTTGTGCAGCCACTGAGCTGTCCTCCAGTGGGATAAAGAGCTCTGCCAAAACCACCCAGGGATCAGAGACCACTGGAGCAGGGCTGGGAGCAAGACCCAGGTGCAGATAAAATCCTGGCTAGAGGCTGCATTTCCCCAGGTCCCTGATTGTCCCTTGCTGCTGCTGGGGGCCACGGGGACACCCCAGGGTGCCCAGCCTCACTGCCATATGCCACCAGCCAGCTCAGCAGAGGCTCTCTGATGGCCCTCCCGACAGTTGGCAGGCGCCCTGGCCTCATTAAAATTGTATTAGGCTGTATTTAAAAAAAAAAGCAGCAGCACCAGGGGAAACAAAGAGCAGCCCTCAGAGAGGGGCTCAGGGAGGCAGATCGTGCTCCAGGGATATTTTCCCATGGGATGCTGCCCCAAGGGGGTTTGCTCAGGAAGCAAGTGGAGTATGAGGGGGGCTCAGCCATGCTCCTGTGTTTCCTGGACATCAGGATCGGTCACGGCACTGGTCATGTGGCTTGCTCAGCTCTATTAGCTGGATTTATCCCCTTAGCTTAATTTAATTGCATCCAGAGAGCAAAAAGGGATGGAAGTGCTTGAAGTGCCTTGTTTCAGGCAGTTTGGATGTTGGACACTGGCAAATGAAGGAAGGAAGTGGATGAGTGCACACAGACACTCTGCACTGGGAATTCGTCCCTCTCTTCCCGCCCCAGCTCATTTTCTGGGATTTTCTGGTGTGGTTTTTACATTACCAGGAACTAAAGTGGAAACCTGCTCCTTCCTCTGTCTCCCCCAAGGACCCTGCGGAGGTGGGGTGGAGGCTGGAGCTGGTTCATCCAGCAGGAGAAGGAATTTTATTAGGAAAGCTTAAAGGACCTTTTGTGTAGCAGTGATTAACCTCTGTGGTGGGGACGATGCTCTTTGTCCTGGACCCAGTGCCCTGCCTGGTCCCCGGGGGCTCTGCTGGGACACGAGGCTCTTGTAATCCTGTGCAAGTGCCCAGGAGCAGGACACGAGAGACACAGGGCATTCTGTGGGACAAAATAATCCATTATCAGGGGATGCTTTCCAGCCTTTAAAAAACAAAAAAAAACCCAAAAAAACAGGAAAAAGGAAAATTTGCCCAGTTTGCAAGCGGAGCAAGGGAGAGAGCCCTGGGGGTTTTGTAGCCACGAGACTCCAAGCAGGAGGCCCAGAGGAAGATTCCAGTGCCAGCCCTGTTGTCTGTCCCCACTTTTAATTCCCTGCTGCAGCGCAGAGTCAGCAGAGAGGAGTTTGCAGGGAAGAAGAAAGTGTGTTACCAGCGTCTCCCACGCAGCTCCGAAATAGCCCAGCCCAGGCAGCGCCGGGCGGAGCAGGTGACTCAGCAGCTCCTTTCTGCTGGGTTGCCTCCGCCGGCCGTGCCTCGTCCACCTTCCCCGCTGCACTGCAGCCACTGTGGCTGATGCTGCCCCTGCTCAGGGCCTCGCCCAGGGCTGCTGAAGGGTTTGGTGGGCAGAGGAAGGGACCTCAGGGCAGGTTCAGGCATTTGCTGCCTGCGTTCCCAGGGCACAGCTGCTGCTCTCTGGATCTGCAGCATCCCAAAAGTTGGGCATGGCTGGGATGGTGATCCCCTCCTCTGGCAGGACCCAACACCACAGAGCTGTCCCATCCTCACCTTGAGATGGAGCATGGAGCATCCCAAAGAGGACATAAGAGGGGCGGAAGGGCTCGGAGATGAGTCAGAGAGCAGCAGGGGGATGTCAGGGACGGGGACGAGCAGACTCTGATCGAGCCACTGTGGGTGGGGGCGAGGAGGAGGTGACAGCTCGTGGTTTTGTGTTTGCCATCTCCCCAGCCTCTCACAGCATTCAGGGGGACATGGACATGGCAGGATGCTGTTGCAGGGGACTGGTGCCAAGACCCCCCCAGGGGCTGCACCCACGGGTGCACAAATCCCCCCTGGTGGGGTCAGAGGGCTGAAGCTCAGCCTGGAGAGAAACCAAGGGACCAGGGGATTCCCCCCAACACCCCAGGTCAGGGGGGGGGCATCTCTTCAAGGATGAGGTATTGGTAATAGGAGCAGTAATAGGAGCCAGCTGGGATGCCCCGAGGGATCCCTATAAAGGGCTAAGAGGGGCTGGGGGCCTTTTACAGCCTGTGACTTGGAGAGGAGGTGAGGGGGCTGTTTGACTCCTTGGTGGTGGTATTGGGGCATCGTGGGGTGGGATGCAGGGCAGCAGCAGAGCTGTGCCCTTACCTGCAGGGGGGAGATGGGATTTTGGCCAGGGAAAGGGCTGGAAGCAGCGGTTTGGGGCTGGGGGAGGGGTCAGACCTCCCTGCCCAGCCCTGGCCCCACCAGCTGTGCCTTCCTGGGCCCAGAGATCCCCTTCCAGATGGATAACTCCTTTGTCAATAGTGAAAAGAGTCCATTAGTCAGGATTAGGAACGGGGCCTTTGGGGATTAGCCCTGCACCTCCCACCTGGCCTTCCTTGATTCCCTGGCCCTCCTTGATTCCTGTGGCTGCTGGTCCAGTGGCACTGTAGTCCCTTTGGTTTTTTTGGATGCAGAAGGGAAGGGGACTCTAATTGAACCACTGGGCTGAGAGATGTGGAAAGTGGTGAAAGGAATTGAGCTGAGTCCTCAGGTGACTTGATATCCTGCTCCCCATGGCATTTTCTCTTGGAATTGGAAAGTCTCCCAGGAGCAGAACCCCTTGGACAGAAGGGCTTAGCAGAACCCCATCTCTCCTCAGTGTCTGGGCTTCCTGTGCATCCTTGTAGGGGGGCTGGAGGGAGTTCTGCAGGCAGTGGGAGTCCAGCTGTGCTCGCCATCTGGTTTGTGGGAAACCACATCTGGGCTAAGATGTTCTTCCTGTGGCATCTGCAAGGAGGGGAGGCTGAGGTGAGGGGAAGTCCCAAAATCCAGAGCCTCTTGATGAGTTGAGAGTAATTTCATTGGGCATGGATTCCATGATTCCCTGTGTCCTCTGCAAAGAGGGGCTGGATCTGACCTCAAGCTCAGGTGTCTGCTGGTGTGAAAGCAGTGCCAGTGAGAGTTGGGGGGGCTTTGGATCCCTCGATCCCCACTGTCCCACAGCTCCCTTCGCCCCCCAGTGCTGACAGGCTGGCTTTGTCCTGGGCAAATGGCCACAAGGAGGGATCAGGGCCGGGGGGCTCCGGCCAGGCTGGCTGTGAGAGGCCCCTGAAAGGCAGGAATGCAGGCAGGGGGGGCCCCCTGAAACCCAAAACCCCTGCACAGGGGCCCTGCTCTGGGCATCCGGCCGGCGGCTGCGGGCAGGAGGCCCCGGGCTGTGGGCAGCTGGGGCTGGGGGGGCTCTGCAGCCCTCCCTGTAGTGAAGGTGCTGGTAGCCCCCTCCCCAGCCCCCCCTGCCATCCCCCAGATGGAGTTACGTACAGCCATTCCCAGCTGGAAATGGAGGGTGAAGGAGAACACCCCACTGATGTGAGGTTGGGGTCCCGGGGAGCAGAGCAGCCCCTGGAGCTGGGTGTGTGCATCAAAACTGGGCTGGAGCCTGGGCGTCCTGGGGCAGGCACTGTGCAGAGCCACCCTGAGGGTCCCTGGGAGTGACAGGGGTGGCTGTGGCTCTGCAGGGTGAGAGGAGGCCTTTGGTGGGGAGCACATTCAGCACTGGGGGGTGAATCACAAGCCTGTGATTCCTTGTGCCATGTGTGCTGGCAGGAGCAGTCTGGGTGCAGGCTGTGTGCGCTGCCGTGTGCAATGTGCATGTTGATGTGTGCAATCCCTCGTGCCTGCATTTCCTTGTGTGACACACATATTGCTGTGTGCAGGCCATGCACAGCTGCATTTTGCCATGTTCAATGCCATGGGCAGGGTGTGCCCCACCCCATGTGGGGTGTGCACGTGTGTGCAGTCCCACAGGCCGTGTGTATGTTGGCGTGTGCAACCCCATGTGTTGTTCATGCAATTGCTTGTGCAGCAGGCGTGCTGCTGTGTGCAATCCCATGCAGAGTGTGTGTGTTGGGCTGTGACTTCAGGTGTGCTGGGATCACCCTGGAGTGCCTGTGTGCATTCTGCACCCTTGGGGAGTGTGTGTGTGTGATCACATGTGAATCACGTGCATCTCAGCATGCATGATCCCACACCCAGCACGGATCTTGGTGTGCATGAACCTGCATGCAGCATGTGTGATCCCAGTGTGTGGCTCAGCTGTGGCCCCACGTGCTGTGGCCTTGTGTGCCATTGATGTGGTTTGTTGCGGGGGGGGCTCCCCAGGGAGTCCCCAGAGGGCCCCCTAAGCTGAGGGTTTGCTGGAAGCAGCAGGCAGGCAAGGAGACTCCACACGGCTCCTGAGGGTGCTGATTAGATGAGGGTTTATTGGGGGTCCCACCCCCGGGAGCAGCATGGTTACAGGGGGAGAAAGGGGGAGGGAAGGGCCAAGAGAGAACCTGGTCTCACTTGCACAGCTTAAGAGGGAGATTCAAAGTGGGTGTGGAATCTGATTTGGGCCAATGGGATCACAGGTACATGAGACTTCAGGGCAGGACCACAGGCTTGGAATGATCTGTACATTTTGGAGGGGTGAGACAGAGCATAACATTTAACTAAAATGCAACACTACATGCCATGAGCATGATCCTGTGTGCAGTGTGTGGATCTTGGCACGGTGACCCCAACGTGCATCAATGTGCACTCCCATGTGCAGTGAGCACGATCCCGTGTGCAGCACAGGCACTGGTGTGCACGATCCCGTGTGCAGGATGCATCTCGGTGTGCACGATCCCGTGTGCAGGATGCATCTCGGTGTGCACGATCCCGTGTGCAGGATGCATCTCGGTGTGCATGATCCCGTGTGCAGGATGCATCTCGGTGTGCACAATCCCAAGTGCAGGGTGCATCTTGGTGCGCATGCTCCTGTGTGTGGTGTGCATGATCCCCTGTGCTCTGTGCATCCTGGCATGCATGACTCCACGTGCAACATGCATCTTGGTGTCCACGACCGTGCGTGCAGCGCGCACGATCCCTCCTGCCCTGCGCGGTGCCGGTGCGCGCTCCCGTATGCTCCGTTCGCCCGGTGCGCGGTGCCGGTGCGCGCTCCCGTGCGCTCCGTTCGCCCGGTGCACGGTGCCGGTACGCGCTCCCGTATGCTCCGTTCGCCCTGTGCGCGGTCCCAGTGCGCGCTCCCGTGCGCTCCGTTCGCCCGGTGCACGGTGCCGGTACGCGCTCCCGTATGCTCCGTTCGCCCGGTGCACGGTGCCGGTACGCGCTCCCGTGCGCTCCGTTCGCCCGGTGCACGGTGCCGGTACGCGCTCCCGTGTGCTCCTTTCGCCCGGTGCGCGCTCCCGGCGCGCCGCGCGCAGTGCGCATCCCAACAGCACCACCCAGCTGCAGCGGGACGGGCGGCGGCTCCCGCGATCCGCGGAAGGACGGGCAACACGGAGACAGACGAACAAAGCGCTGGGGGAGCGAGGGTGGCGGCCTGTGCCTGCTCCGGCCGCCCCCGGGTGTGGCTGATCCCCTCCTGGCATGGTGCGGCTGCCCGCGGACAGGTCGCTTCTTTCTGGGCATGGCTTGGAACACGAGCCAGAGCTGCCTGGCAGTGGGTGCTGTGGGATTTGAGCTTAGGGTGGGAGTGGGCAGCACAGCACGGGGCAGTGGGTGCCCCGGTGCCACCAGATCCCTGCTGGTGAAGCCACAGGCTCGGTGCTGCTCACAGCAGACTCCAGCTTGTCCACTCAGGCTGGTTCACCTTGCACTGGGCTGACAAAGTGCTGGTGTAACCACTGCATCTCAGCCTGGTCCACATCGTGGTGCCCAGCACAGGGACAAGAGACCCCACATGACCCTCTCAGCATCGTCCATCTCAACCGTTCTTTGTGACTTGGAGAGCACCTGGCCCCCACACAGACCTGTCACTCCCTTCAGCCCCGGGGACACTGCACACCCCATGGCCCTGCACGCGCCTCTGGTGCTGTGAGACATCACCAGAACATTTCCAATCTTTTATTGCTGGGGTGAATCATTTACTGGGGCAGCCAGCCTGTCTGCAAAACTCTGGTGCCAGCTGAGCACAGCCTCCCCGAGAGTGTTCTGAGGTGTTTACCCCTCTGTGCAGTGGGGATGCCACCAGTCTGATTCCCCTCCTTGGTCAGGAGCAGGCTTCAAACCTCGCAGTGATGCTGTGTCCCCATGGTGAGATGACAGGGTGACATAGCCACCTGGACCAACACCCAGGCTGTCTCCTGGGGCAATAGCAGATGTCACTTCCTCACACCCCAGGGCGTTTGCTGCCTGTGACGCAATCCCGGGTGACTGTGCCATGCTGGGGGCAATCCTGCAGGATGACGAGCCCTGGTCACTCCTCTCAGGCTCGATGAAGTACCCCGGGGCAGAGCAGGCAGTCAGCCCTGCTTCCTCTGCAGGGAAATCCAGGCAGAGGTGGGGCTGGTGGAGGTGGCGTGGAGGGAGCTCAGGGATGTCCCCATGTCCTGCTCATGGGTCACCCTTGGAGCCATCCCACCACCAAGGATGGGAGCAGCCCCCAGACCCTGTGTTCTGGAGGGGCTGGAGGTCCCTTAGGTCAGTGATGGGCTCTGTGTGTGATACCTGTCCCATGGGCAGCAAACAGGCTTTGCCCACCCAATTCCAGGTTCTTCAAGGTGCTCCCAGGTACACCCACACATCTGTGCTCAGGAACAAATTCTTTGTGGAAAAATGAGATTTTGCTGCCTAACAGTGGTACCACTGCACCGGGTGCCAACTTTTCTTTTTCCCAGAGTGTGCCTTTCCCCCCTGGCCCTTGGCTGGGAGCACGGCAGCATCTCCCCAGCGCAGCGTGTCCGGCAGCAGCCCTCGGCCAAGCCCGGAGCTTCGGGCACGGCGCTGGCCGAGGCAGAGCCGCTCCTCCCTGTCCCCCCCGCGCAGAGGGGAGCGCGGAGAGGAAATTGCTGCTGACGGAGCTGCGAGCGCTGCCGGACTGGGGATGACTAAGTTTGGCAGTGCTACCTGCTGGCTGTTTTTCCTTTTATGGAGGATTTGAGCGAGCCGCTGGAGCAATTCTCCGAGAGAACCCGAAGGGATCCACCCTGACCTTGGGGATGGGCACTGCCGGGCTGGGGAAAGGCTGGCTGGGGAGCGGGGTGGGTCGTGAGACGCTGGGGCGGCGCTGGGCTGGTAGAGGCGGGGATGGGCCCCCCTCGCCCATCCGGACGGGGCACCCGAATGTTTTCACTTTCTATTTTAAGGCGCTGGGCTCTGGCTCGGAGCGGTGCCAGCCGGGGCGTGTGGCTGCTGGCACCCTCCGTGCCACCCGCTCTGGGGCCACCCTGTCCCAGTGTGGCTTTCCCACAGGTGATGGGATGAAGAGAGGGTGAAAGGGGATGTGTCTTTGCAGGGGGACACTTCAATGGAAGGGAACACTGCTGCGGGGATGGGGGCATCATCTGCTCAGGGACATGTTGCAAGGTGACACATTGCTGCTAAGGGACACTCCTCGGGTGTGGGGGCACAGCTCTGCACCCCAGAGCTGCTCCATGGTGCTGAGATGGGAACGGGGCAGCCCAGCCTCGGAAAGTCCCCAGCTGGTGAGAAAAGCAGAGAAAGAGAAACGAAAATAGCACCTTTCCAGTGACTGTAGTGGGGTGGCTTGCAGGGACAGGACTGGGCTTTGGCCAGGCTGCCTGAGCACCCAGGCTGGCTGTCCCACAGCCCCCAGCCCGTGTCGAGGGGCTGGGACTGGGCTCCTCAGCTGTGTCCTGCATTCTTGGCATTATTCTCCTTTTTTCTCCTCCTCTTCCACCCCGGGGACAGCTCTCAAACCTCTCCATTTATGGACAGGAGGTTAGGTCAAGTGGGAGGGTGAGGGGACGCCCGGGTCCCTGGGGAGGGACAGGGGTCCCACGTGGTGCTGGGAGCTGGGAGCACCCCTGGAGGTCACAGCAGTGATGATGTGTGGGAAGTCAAGGGTCACTGGGCATTGCCCTGGGATCCCCATCGTGATGCCCAGTGCCACTGGGACCCCCACCCAGAGTGTGGTTGGGGTCACCCGTCCCCCCAGGATGCTGGAGCACCCTGAGCTGCTGCAAGCAGAAAACAGGCCCTGCAGGTGGGGAGGGTTTTTTTTTTTTTCCTCTTGTTTTATAATTTTTTCTTTTTGAAGCCAAAATTTGCCAGTTTGGGGGTGAGGCTGCAGCAGCTGCACCCCACCCTGGGGTGGCTGGATGTGTCCCTAGCCCCAGGCTCTGAGGAGTCACTGGGGCAGGGTGAGATGACTCGGAAGCCACTCCAGATGACGAAATGTCCTGACTCATTCTAATCATTAATATTATTAAAAAAAAAAAAATTACTCAGGCAGTACTCTGCCATTGGGTGGTGACAAAGTGGCTGCTTGGGGTTAGGTTTTTGGGGTGGATTTTCCCCAGGTCTATAATAACACCTTGGGGTGTTTGCTGACAGCAGTGAGCTGAGGGAGAGGAAAATACCCGAGGAAATGTGCTGCTGGGGATCCTCCCACTCTGCCATGCTTTAAAGGGCAGTACATGCAAGCCCCCCTGAGCCCTGGGATGTCCCAGGTTGTTCCCTGGCTGGGGAAGGACAGTGGCACCTTGTGGGGAAGGCTGAGATGAATGAATATCAGCTGGTTTTTGGTGTTTTAACCAGGCCTGCAGCCCCCTGGCCAAAACTCTGTCCCCATGGGCTGAGGGACCAAGGGAGGGACCCTGGGGCCTCATCCCTGCACCCTGTGGGGGCTCATCGACCCCTCCCCTGCTCCTGGCTGACTCAGCCATGCAGGATTCCCACAGTTTCCGTCAGATGCTGCCTGGAGTCAATGGGGAAGAGGTTTCACAAGCCCTGGTAATTAATGCTAATTACAGAGCAGCGACATGGGAAACATTTCTTCCCCAGGTGTCCTTCCAAAAATGGTTTTGTGCAGGTGTGGCAGCATCCTTCACTAGTCATTAGCACTGCTCCACCTGGGAGAAGGTGAAACCTTCGAAGGCTGGGACTGTGGGAACGGTGTGACAGGGGACAGGACAGTCCCCACAGCCCCACGGGTCTGGCTGCAGCTGCTGGCAGCTGGGCTTGGCTGCAGGGCAGGGCTCATGCAACCCTGGGTCAAGGCAATCCATGAGGAAAAAATACTCTCTGACCTCCTTGAGCAGCATGACTCCTCCTGGCAGCTGCTGGCAGAAAAATAAAACCATGGAGAAGGGGCTTGCAGTATTTTTTTTTTTTTTTTCTTGTGGCTTGGTTGTGCTGCCTGCATTGGAGGGACAATGACATTCCCCCTAGGACCAAGGGCTCATGCTGAGAAGGGGTTGAGCTTCTTTGAGGCTTGAAAAAGGCTGAAGTGGTTTAAAACCCCTTTTCATCTTTGGTTTTCGTCTCCTCACTGAGCTGCTCATGCTCAGCCCCCCCAGGTGTGAAGTATTATAATAAGGTAGGGTGAAGGTGGGCTGGGAGACCTGAGCTGCAGAGCCAGCTGGGAGGGGCTGGGGAAAGCCTCCCCTGCCCTAGGACATGCTGAGCCTCTGCAGTGCTTGGGTTGTAGGAAATCTCTACTTCCCTTTATCTGGCTGGAGAAAGGAAGTTACAGGAGACACAATTGGGCAAGGTGTGGAGGAAGGGACCACTTTGTCCTCTGTGGCCACAGCGACCAATGGCAGAAATCCTGGGCTGGACTGACAGTGGCAAAGAAGTGGGGTAGAGGTGAGGAAACTCTTTCCATGCAGACTGTGGTGTCTTAGTCCCTGGACCCTGATTTTATGTGATTTTTATGGAAGATTGAGCAGTGGGAGGCAGCTTGGAAGTGATGCAGTGATGCCAGGTGGTGGTGATAGCCTGACCTTCAATGGTGACAATCAACAACCCTGGATGGTTGCAGGGATTGACAGCTCTGTTGGTGTCCCACAGCCCCACTTTGTTGTTTAAAATTGGTCTTTGAATTGTGGGATTTACATCTCCACCCGAGGATGGTTGTGTCCTATTTGCCTTAAGCTCGGGAATTTTGGAGCAGAGGGAGATGAAGAGGTTGGTCCTTCCCTGTTTGATGAAGAAGAGCATATCCCAGGCTGGAAACATATTTATTCAGGAGTGGAAACAATGTCAGAAGACTTGGAAAAAGCTCACAGAAGAGGAAATCAGATGGGATTAAATCCACCCAGAGCCAGTTTCCAGTCCATTTCCATGCTTCTCCCAGTCCAGGGGCTGTAGGTGCTGCAACTCCCTGTCCCCTGGCCAGCCAGGGTGGGGACCTTGTGACAGAGCAGGGCTGGCAGGCAAAGCCTCATTCCCACTGGGCTGGTGAGCTGGGAAACCGGTCCTGGCACAGGAGAAAGCCTCCTCCTCCACAGGCTCAATGGGAGCTGTGACTGTCTGTGGGGTTTTTAAATAATCGTGACTTTGCTGAGCTGATTCCTTTTTGATGTGTGCACACTTCTCCCTCTGACTTTCCCTTTGCAGCTTTCCCTGGCAGCAAGGGCAGCTGCTGTGAGTATCCCAATGGATGGGGCTTCTCCCACTGCTCCATCCTCTCTCCTGTCTGAAGGTGGGCAGGAAAAGGGCCACGCCAATCCCAGTGCTCCTGTGTGTGAGCCAATTCCCCCAAGGATGGTTGCTTTAATGAGATGTCACAGCTAATGAGTCTGCTGGCAGAGTGCTCCTGGAGAAACGTGCTGGGAAATGGTAACGCAGCAAATCTCAGCTTTCCAGGCTCTGTCCTATCCCAGAGATGGGAATCCATGGCAGCAGCTGGGTGAAGGACCTTGTGCTCCACCCCAACATTTGCTAGGAGCAGCTTGCTGACAGCCCACTGCCTGCTCTCTGTCAGGATGTGATTGGGCCAAGTGAAAGGAATAAATTCATCCCAAAAAAGTGGGGTGGCCAACAACCCAGCCAAAGCAAATAATGGGAGTTCCCAAATACACCAGGCACCAGTGCAGGGTTTGTTAAGTGAGAATGGTGATTTATGGGAAGAAATTCATGCTACTGGTGGGCTCATCCTGCACTGTGAGACCCTCCTTGTCCACAGCCCAGAAAACAACATCAGGCTACCAGCAGATCCGAGGCTCTCCTTTACAGCAGCTGGGCCTGAGAGGCACCTCAAAATCCCCCTGGTGAGTGAGCATCCAAGTTCCCTCTATCCCAGCAAAGGGAGACTGGGGGAGCTCAGAAATGTTTTCACTGCTGAGCACAGAGAGTTCTCTTGGAAGGAATTTATGCCCTGGAATCTGCTGGGAGTTAACCCACAAAAGTAACAATGGGAGGATGGGGAGGGGGCTCCTGTCCCTCATTGTTCCTTGAGCTGATGCACAGGGGAGAGGGAATACAGAGAGCTTTTATCTCCCTGTGCCTGCCTCAGGAGCAGGGATGCAGGATGAGCAGGGTGCAGGATGATCCAGAGCACCCATTCCATAGGAGGGCACCCCCAGCACTTGTGCAGGGCAGAGGAGGGAGGAGATCATTTCTAAGGTATATTCCTGGTGAATTAAGGTTTACAAAGCCATGGAGGGGGGCACAGGGCCTCAGCTGCTCTCTGGTTTCCGGTTTCTGCTGCCTCTTTATCCAGCTGGTTACCGCAGACAGGGCCAGGTTTTGCCATTTAAGGCTGATTTCCCCAGGCTGGGCTGTGCCGAGAGCCACTCGCTGTTAATTAAAATGTGTGCCCAGAGAGATGTGGCTCCTCTGGGGGAGGAGGGAGAATCCTCACCATCTCCCCATCCCTTTGTCCCATGTCTTCTTTCACTGGTCTCCATGGCAGAGGGAAGAGCCAGGGGAAGGGGTGTGGGCTCATCTGTGGAGCAATGTGCCCGGTCTGGATGGAGGACAAAACCTTTCCTGGTCCCAGAGGTGACAGGTTCCAAGCAGAAGGCTCTGGTCCCATTGATCCAGCCCTGAGTGAGGGACCTGAGCTGAGCAGTGCCAGGGTGGAGCTGGGACACCCTTTGCCCTGCCAGGACTGAGCCCAGGCTGTGCTAGGGCTGGAGCTGCCCCACACTCTGGGCTTCCTCATTCCTGTCACCACAGCTGGTTGCTTTTTTTCTTCCTCTTGCTTGTCCCCATCTGCCCCAAGCTCTTGCAAAACTTGAGCAAGGGTTCCCAGAGAATGAGATGTGCTGTGCAGTCCTCTCAAAGCCTTAGGCAGTGATCTGGGAACCAAAAGGGTTCCTGCAAAGCCCCATAGGAAAATCACTCCCTGTTTTTTTCTGCATGCTGCCTCGCCTCTTCTTTGAGCTGAGAAACCCTAAAGACAGTGGCCACTCTTTGTGTCCATCTGAGCCCCACCAGGGCCCTGGTGGCCTCTGTACTCACTTGGCTTCCTCTGCTGCTCTGTGCTCCAGCAGTGGAGGAGCTCTGGAAGCCACCTCTGCAACCCCACACTGCTCTGGCTCTGGCATGGGGAAGGGAAGAGAGCAGGAATATGGAAGATTTAACCCTGTTTGTTGTTAAAGGCTGGAGGAGGGAGAGGTGTGTTCATACCCCACCCTGCTCATACCAGCAAAGGGTGCCTTGGGGACACCTGGGCCAGGAAGTCCCCAGGGCCGTGCCATTGCTCCAGTAAGTGCCACCTGCGGGTACTCAAGGTTCTAATGGCATTCAAGTGCATTTTACAAATATTCTCAGAGCTGATAACACTTCTGCTGCTCCAGAGGGGCTCAGTGCCTACCCAGGCACACATCACCCACATGGGACAGCAGAGTGGGCATCCCAGGGTGGCACAGGCACCTGAGAGAGCAGAGCTCTGCAGCCCTCCTCAGGAGCAGGAGGGAACCTGACAACTCACTCAGCCACCTGAGTCCCACCACAATTTCTCTTTCTGGACCTTCACCCCACAGCCCACCTGTGGTGGAATGAAGATGGATGTGAGCTCCCAGATCAGAGCAGGTGAGGAGGGAGCAGGGTACATTAATGAGTCAGAGGAGTGACAGCCAGTGCCTGGCACCCAGGGATTTGGTTTGTCTTTCTCCTGAGATCTTATCACCTGCCAGCAGGAATGTGTGAAATGAGCCAAACAAAGCACATGTGGAAATACTGTCTCCAGTGAGGAATGGAAACTTTGGGGGCAATGGACTGGGAGGGAAATGAAATGCAGGGGGGCTTGGTGCCTCTGCACCTGGGCTTTGTGGTGATGCTTTCCTCCCACACCCAGTCTGTGTGTGAGTGGACTCAGGATGATATCAGAGGGATGATATATTTGCAAACTTGCTGGCTTGTTCCCAGGTTTGCTGCAGATCTCGATGTGAGCTGGACCACAGGGGCTGGTTGGGAGGAGCACCACCCTGCAGAAAGCCTGTGCTCCCTCCTTCCTCACTGCCAGCCCATCGTGAGTGGCATCAGCCCACTGTAGCCCCAGCCATGTGGACCACAAACAAGCCTGGCACCAGACAAAAACCACCTGGCTCTCCTCCCCTGCACCTGCTCTCCAAGGTGGGGGGAGAGGGACGGTCACTGAACTTCTATTCTGGTGGCTCTGTGAAAGGGCTGAGTGCTGTGTAAGTGCTGACTCACCCCTGAAGGTTTATTTAAACTCGGAGGAGTGGATGGAGCATTGACTAGAGCAGGTCCCACTCCTCTGCCATTCTCTCCCTGCCTGGGGAGAGCCGCTTGCGTCACGGCTCGGCACGGGCTGTGCAAACAGAGCCGGGGGCCAGCCCGGGCAGGGATGGGGCTGGGACAGGGCCCAGAGCAGTTCCTGGGTTCCTCTGCATCCCTCCTTCTAGGAATGGGCAAACCCTGCCTCGCCCATTCATTCCCTGAGCATCCCTGTGCCTGCAGGGATGGGAGCTGGTGCAGGTCTGGGGTCACTGGAGGAGGGGGGATCCCCACCTTTGGGTGCACCCACAGCAGCACCAGCACAGTGGCCAGACCCCCGTGACTTGCTGCTGGAGTAAAAGGGGGCTTATGCCCCAAACCCAAGCCAGAATTATCTGCAGAGTCACAAGTGCTTTACATCACCTGGCATGGGCAGGAAAGTCACCCTGGCTGAGGGCAATGGCCATCCCTGCTCTCCCTGCCTCTGTTTCTCTGACAGAAAACAAAGGCAGCATTATTCCCACTCTCTCCAAGGTAGGAGAGGTCACCTCTGTCAAAGGCTCAAAGCCCCTAGATGGAAAGTGCCATTAGCCCAGCAAAGATCAAAGCAGATTTCCCGGCATGCTTGGGTAGCCCAGGATCTGTTTCATTTCCTAGGTACTGTACGAGCAGAAAACTCCATCCAGCTGCTCCCCTGCCTTTATCATCAGAGACCAAGAAAAATCAATTCTCAAAGTAATTAAGAAGCAGTTGAAAATGCACCGTATGGCTCGGCATAGTGCCATGTAACACCTGTGGGAGGCTTTTGCCAGGACAGGGAACTGAACCCCAGGGAGCATCCTTGAGGGAAAGACCCCCTTGGAGGTGCATCAGAGCCAAGGGGTCATTCAGTAGCATGGGGGTGGCGTGAGTGGGGCCAGAGAGCTGAGACATGCAGAAAAAACCCAGGGAGAATCAGCTTTTTCTCTTCCCCTTCTGTTTTTAGCTGGAGGAAATATCCCCTGAAACTGATGCCAAGCCTGGCTGGAGGGCTGCTCCGCCATTCTCTGTCTCTGCAGGGAAGCTCCAGCAGAGGATTTAGCTTACACCTGTCCCGTTGCTGAGGAAGAAGTGGACTCCAGAGATGCCCAGGGCAGGGCTGAGGCTGGAGCCCGGCCGGCATCGCCTCAGGCTCTGGCTGTGCCGGTGTAATCGCGCTGTGCTGCCGAATGACCTTGGGCTGAAAACAATTCCATGCTTGGGCCTCGCAGGCTGTTGTTACCAAGGTCAACCAAAACAGCCCTGGCAGCACGTTTAACCGGTGGGGGAAGGGAGGGCTTTGGTCTGCTCTGGCCGGGCTGACATAGCCCAGGGAGGGTGAGAGGGTGGCAGGGCTGTGGGGCACCAGGATGGGGCTGGGCAGAGGGTGCCAGCCTGGGCACCGGCTGATGGATGCTGACCTGGCTGCTCATGAGGCTGGGAATGGCACCTTAGCCTCCTGCTGCCTGTGTGAGCTGGGGAACCCTGGGGCCAGCATCAGGATCTGGAAATGCTGGCACGGGGATCAGCTCAGGGATATGCAGTGAAAGGCCTGGGGAAGGCATGGGGGCACAGAGAGACAAGGCTGGAGAAATAGGTGGAGAAAAATCTTCAACCCTTCCAGCAAAGTCCACTTATCAGGGACAGCAGGCTGTAAAGCAGGCACGTGTGCCCTGCCAGCACCTTGGCTACCTGGGCAGGGCTGGACCCTTTCCAACAGCCTCGGCAAAACCTGGCACAGGTTGTTTGTCTGTGCCTTGACAATGGAAAATGGGGGATTTATACAGTTTTGCAGCATGATACAATGTAATGATTTTCATTCCTTGTGAATGGGAGGGATGCTCGATGCACTGTTAGCCCATCTGTGCGGATGCAGCAGATCAGGGAGAGCACACTTGCACGTGGAGGTCTGTGAGAGGAAAGGCTGTCTCTCTGCAAAAGGACTGATAGATCAGAGAGAGCTGGAGGATCAATACAAAGGAGCAGAAATCTCGGGGAGGGGTGTATGGGAGTGGAGAATGATGCTTAAAGGGGGAGAGTCGAGCCTGCAGCTTGTCAGGGATGAGCTGGCATCAGGGATGCAACGCAGCGAGCCAGGAAAATGTCAGGGGCTGTTTTGCTTCAGGTTTAATGCCGAATATGTTCCCATAGAGGCAGAGGTGGGGGCTGCAGTGAGGCCCCCAAACATCTCCAAAAGGAGTGAAGGGCCTGGGGTTCCTGCTTAGATTTTACCTCCTGCAAATTCCCATTACAGCTGATGCTGCAAAGAGAAAATTGAAAGAGGAAGGCGCTGAGATGGTCCCTGTGCCTGTGAAACAGGGGATGTGGTCAGCACCTTTCCTTCTTCCCCTTGGGGAGCAGGAAGGGAAAGGCAGTGCTTCAGAAAACCTCCATGATTTTTGTGCGAGGTTGATTCAAAGAAGCTGTGGTGGTTTCAGAAGTTTCTACCTCTCTTCTCATTGTCACAACAGCAGGAAGGAGAGAAGGGAGGCCTGAGCACATGACAGAGTGAGAGATGGAAGAGCTGGCACTGAAGGGAATGTGCAGAAATCCAAGCCAAAACTCCAAGTCCAAAAATTCCCAGGAATATTCCCCCCCTTTGACCCTCCTCTCCCCAAAAGCGTGGCAGATGCCATCCCTGCGTGGGCACAGGGCTTCTGCACTAGGGGAAGGGCTGGGAGCAGCGAGGGGAAAGCAGAGTTCACATATTGTCCCACAAGTGCAGCGATTCAAGCCCAGCCATATCAGCTGGTGAAGGGCAGGAGGATCCTCCCTCAGATAGTTTTGTCCAGAGTCAGTGCGAGCCAGGCACCAAGGACGAGCAGGGAGAGACGAAGCAAAACATGGGAACTTGGGAGCTTGTGATGTCTGCCCGAAGGTAACACGACAGCCAGGAAGCTTTTTGCTTGGTTCCCCTTTCTCTCCTCTCAGCTCTTGCAACATCCCAGAAGAGGATGAGAAGAGAGCCCCAGCCACGGCCAGAGAGGTGGCCTGGCCCCTCACACAGTGGTGAATATGGTGACGGGCTGGTGGCTTTGCTGTCAAGGTGTCTTCAGCCTGGGAGGAAGTGGTGGCACCCAGCCATGTGCTGGAGGCCACATCCTGCCATCCCACCAAGGCCAGACCTCGGTGCCCCCTAAAGCCAGGAGACACGAGGCCGGTGCTGCTGCCCTCCGGATGCTGGCAGATTGATTGCCTTCTGATTCAGTCCAATAATCAAGAGTAATTGCCTGGCAGTTCCCTCCCTGCCTAATGGGCTGTCTCCCATCGTGGCTCCCCAGCCTGCTCCCAGGGATGCAGCAGAGCACAGCATCCCACCCGTCTCGTGCGTGCCCCATCCATCTGCCCAAGACCTCCATGAGCCCTGGTGCCTCTCCACCTGGCCCTGACCTGATGTTCCCCATCCCAAACCCATCACCCCAGTGGTACTGTTGGACTTTTTCCTGCTTTATCAGCACATTGGTGGACCAGGCTTCCCAGCTGCGAGGGCCATCAGCTCTACCCATGCCTTGTGGCTCCCCTTATTTGACGTATAATCTTCTAATTAATAATCAGCCTTTTCAAAGTGGAATGCAAACATTAATTAATTCCCCATGAGGCAGGTAATTAACAGCAATGACTCCCATTTTACTGCCAGGGAAGCTGCGAGAGGGAGATCCTGCATGATCCACATCGAGGTGACAGAGGAATGACCGGGCAAAGGCAGCTCTGCTCCAGCATGGCCCTGCAGGAACCCTAGGATGGGTCCCCCTCCACTGAGGGCTTCCTGTGGGGACTCTCCTGGGCTATCTCTTATCACTGTGGCCATCTCCAGTGAGGAGGGGATGGCATAATCCCAAAGTGGCCTGGCAGGACACCATGGCCACCTCTGCCCTGTGGGATGAGGCATGGCCCCGGGGTGGCCCAGAAGATCCCACAGGTCTCCTGTCCCTCTGTACCACCCTCCCTAAAGCTGTACTTTGGTGCAGCTGTGGTGTTGAATTTTGGGGCACCTTCACCAGGACAAGGCACTCCTGGGGAAGGGGATGCCATCCAAAGGAAAAGGGTTTCTCTTGTATTCCCATCCATGCCTGGTGTCCTGTTGCCTCCCATCCCCCCAGGTAATTGCAAATCTCCATCTCAACAAGCTTTTGCAGGTTCCTCCTGCTGCTCTCCTCCTTTGTTCATCCCACAGCAGAAGTAATGATGAAAGGGGGGAATAATGCCTGGGCCCCCTTCAGTGAGACCCACACGGGCAGCTTGGGGAGGGAGCCCCATCCTCATCCTCACTGTGATCTCTGCAGCTCCCTGATGACAAAGAGCTTGCTGGTGTGGCCTGCAAGACCTTGACTGCAAGCCTGACTCCTGCCTCTGTGATGCTGGACAAGGGGTATCCCATGGACAACAGGCATTTTGAGCCTTTTTTTTTTCCCGAGATTTTTTTTTTTTGTACCTGTCACTACAGTTTTCAAACGGCTGAGATTACACATCCAAGGTCCCCACGCTGAAGTCTGTGCGCTTCCAGCCGGCAACAGATTGCGAGTGGCTGCTGCTACTTTACTTACAGGACTGCTTAATTAACTTGATTAATCAGCCCGTGCTCGCACAACACTCTGGAGACGCAAAGCCCTCTGGTTGCTGCTGCCTGCTGCTCTGCGGCCGCTGCCCTCCCCTTTATTCCCCACCAGTGTTGGATGGTCACAGGCAAGAAGGGAATTGCAGAAAGGCAGCCTGGGCTGGAGCAGCCACATCTCCTACTCCTGCAAGGTTTGGATCAGAGGACAGAAACAAATATTGCTCAAATCTGACCAAACCACTGTTCCTGTGGTGTGCCCTGCCAGCACGGGGCAGGATGGAGAGCGGGGACCAGGGTTCCCTGCTTGACTCGATGCCTGAGAGTCAGAGCCAGCGGAGCGTTCCCTTCTCCCGGGTCCCGCTGCCACCATAGGCACACGGGCTTTAACAGTGCCCGGTGGCGCCGGCGGCGTTCCCGGTTGCCCGGGCGGGTCCAAGGGCCGAGGGCCTGGTGGCGGCCGGCAGGAGCCGGTCGCCGCGGCTTGCTGACATCAGCAGTGAACTTGGCCCCGCTCGTCCCGCTCCCGGCCGGGGTCACCGGTGCCCGCCCGGCCCGGGGGTGCAGGTGACGGGCGCTCCACGTGCCCCGCGCCGGGCAGGGCGAGCGGCACCGCCGGGACCCCGCACCGCGCCCCCGCGTACCCCCTTCCCTGCGGGGCTGCATCCGCCCGGCTCCCACAGACACGGGGGGCGAACGGGCCGGGACCCCCACCCGCGGGGCTTTGTGTGAGGGCTGGCGTGGGGGGGGCTGCACGGGGGCAGCGGAGCGCGGCGGGCAGGGCCAGAGCCCCGGTCCCCAAGGCAGCGCAGGGACAGCGGGGGCCGCGCCCCCACCCCAGCCAACGGGGGATAGGACAGTGATAATATTAACGAGGACAGTAATGAGCTAGTGTTATTATGAATCTCGGTGTGGTCGGGGTTGTGGGGCACGGCGCGCCCTTTGTGCGCTGGCGGGGTGGCGGCCCCGTGGCGCGCTGCCGCGTTTTGAGGGATAGAGACCGCAGCTCGCGGTTTAAGGCCGGTTTCGGGGGTGATGCTTGCGGAGGGGGGTCGCGCCCCTTCCACCCGTGGGGCTAATCCGCCCCGTAAGAGGATTGCTGGTGCGGACGGGGGGAGCGGGCGGCTCGGCCGCTGTGTCCCGGGAGCGGCGGCGCGGACGGGGGGCGCGGGGCTTTGTCTGTTCCGCGGAGCCGCCCGTGCTGGGGTCGGGGCCCGGGGGCGTTGTCCCCCGTGAGGAGGGGCGCGGCGCCCCCGCCTCGCACATACGAATAGTCCTGGTGGCTGTTGTTTGCGGGGAGGGGGCGGCACCCCTACACGGGGCGAGGCTTTGGATCGGAACAATGCGGGGTTGGGGGGCGCAGGGGGGACCCCCCGTGTGCCCGGAGCGCAGGTGCAGGCGGGCTGCCCGCTCCGGCTCCGACTACACTTCCCAGGCTGCCCGTGCGGGGCGGCACATGTGCGGCAGCTGCTGCCGCCCCCCCGCCACCGGATTACACCGGCGCGGCCGGAGCCGCCGGGGCTGAGCCTGGGCGGGCGGCAATTGCATAAGACGCTGGCTCTAATCCCGCCCGTGGTGCCGCCGGTCGATGGGGCAGAGCCCCGGTCACGCTTGACTGGTGAACTGGGCGTGGTGGCCAGCGCTTGTCCTGCTGCGGTTCCTTGTAGAGGCTGGCTGAGGCTTTGGGGGCTCTGCAGAAGGGTCGAATCCCGCTGGCTGTGCCTGGCACGCGGCGGGCACCGGGCGTAACCCCTTAGGCTGAGTGGGCGCGTCAAGCCCCGCTGACTGGCACATGGCGGGGCTCTGAGGAGAGCACCGGGCGTGACCGGCGGGGCTGTGCGGAGGTGTTGAGCCCCGCCGGCCGGCTCGAGGTGCGGCACCGGGCGTGACCCTCGGTGCTGTGCGGAGGCATCGAGCCCCGCTGGGCGGGACGCGGCGGGGCGCTGGGGTGTGGCGGCCACGCCCGCCCGCTCCGGGGAGTGGCCGCCGCCGTCCCCCCGACAGCCGGTGGCGGGCGAGGCGCGGCGCGCTCCATCCATTGCCTTTTATGGTAATAATGCGAGAGGGCGCAGGGACTTCCTTTGTCCCAAATCCGCGCAGTGCCGAAATCTGGGAGGCGTCGCCCCCTCTAGCGGGCGCCGGGCGAAGCGGAGCGGCGCTGGCAGGAAGGAAATGGGTGGGGAAGGGCCTTGGCGGCATCGCCTTCCCTTCCCGCCATCGCCTTCCCTTCCCGCCTGCCGCCGCGGGACGGGGCTCGGCGTGTCAGTGGGGATGCTCATGTCTCCTCCTCTGCTCTTCTCCCGCAGCCAGCCATGGATGACGATATTGCCGCGCTCGTTGTTGACAATGGTTCCGGTATGTGCAAGGCCGGTTTCGCCGGGGACGATGCTCCCCGTGCTGTCTTCCCATCCATCGTGGGTCGCCCCAGACATCAGGTAGGTGGCTGGTTGTGCTTGTTGTCCAACAAAAGAGAGGAGTTTCAGGTGGAAGTAGTTCCTCTAGAGCCTAGAAGCCTTTATATTTGGCTTTGTATCTTGAGAGGGCTGTGCAGTGCAGCACAGCTGGTGGGGAGTGCAGCCTCCTGCAGAGCCTTTGTGCAGCGTGTGTTGGAGCAGCTGACTGACCGTATGTCTTGCCTGATAGAGAGGTGACAGCAGAGGGACAATAATTGGAGATTTAGCTGTGGGTAAAAGGAATTATCCACTCTTCAGCTGTACTTACCACATGGTCTTTGTTCTGCAGGGTGTGATGGTTGGTATGGGTCAGAAGGACAGCTACGTTGGTGATGAAGCCCAGAGCAAAAGAGGTATCCTGACCCTGAAGTACCCCATTGAACACGGTATTGTCACCAACTGGGATGATATGGAGAAGATCTGGCATCACACTTTCTACAACGAGCTGAGAGTAGCCCCTGAGGAGCACCCTGTGCTGCTCACAGAGGCTCCCCTGAACCCCAAAGCCAACAGAGAGAAGATGACACAGGTGTGTAGAACTCTGCAGCTTGGAGCTACAGCAGATAATTGCTGCAGGCCAGCTCTCCTCTTCCATGTTGTCCTCTCTCCTTCACCACTGTTCTCCCTTTTTGCCATCTTTACAGGGTTTTCCTTTCCTGACCTGAGTCTCCTCTTTGCTGGACCTTGACAGGTTTTGTTTGCTCTTCTAAGCTAGCTTTCTCTGAGACTGAACTAGCAACTTGTCTAACTGCTGTTTCTGACTAGGCACACTAATCCATTTACAGCCCTTGAGTGACTGTGCTGTAGTTTACTTGGCATTTGTTTCATTCCTTGCTGTGATATGTGGATGGGTCTGTGGCAGTGGTGTCCCTGCTCAGGCTCTGAACTGGCAGGTGTGGGTGGAGACCAGGTGAGATAAGCATGGCCTTTGAGGGGAGGTGTAGAGATGCCTCTTATCTAGGGGCAAAAGTAAGACCATTTGCATGGACTTGGTATAGACATGTAGCAGGAACCCTGTGTTTTGCTGTTGACTCAACCCCTCCTTTTCTCTCCCTAGATCATGTTTGAGACCTTCAACACCCCAGCCATGTATGTAGCCATCCAGGCTGTGCTGTCCCTGTATGCCTCTGGTCGTACCACTGGTATCGTGATGGACTCTGGTGATGGTGTTACCCACACTGTGCCCATCTACGAAGGCTATGCCCTCCCCCATGCCATCCTCCGTCTGGATCTGGCTGGCCGTGACCTGACGGACTACCTCATGAAGATCCTGACAGAGAGAGGCTACAGCTTCACCACCACAGCTGAGAGGGAAATCGTGCGTGACATCAAGGAGAAGCTGTGCTATGTCGCCCTGGATTTCGAGCAGGAGATGGCCACAGCTGCCTCTAGCTCTTCCCTGGAGAAGAGCTATGAACTCCCTGATGGCCAGGTCATCACCATTGGCAATGAGAGGTTCAGGTGCCCTGAGGCCCTGTTCCAGCCATCTTTCCTGGGTAAGTCCAACTTCTTTAGGATACTCTGTTGCCCCTTAATGTTCCTTCTCTGAAGGGTGACCTGGAGACCATGGCAGTGATGTACCATATTTTACTGCTGGTCTGTAGCAAGGCTTGTGCTGCCCACCAGTCAGCCTCACTTCCTACAGAGCTTAAAGCTGTTGGAGGGACTTGGGTCAGTAGAGCCAGAGGTTGAGTCTGTCCCAGCATGGCTCTGTAGTGCCTTCCTGCTGAAAGGACTGCTGGTCTCTAGGTTGCCTGTAGTATCCTCTTAGGCTTCCTTGACTCTGGCTGAGCCCTTGTTGACTAGAAACTTCTGTTTCTTCACAGGTATGGAGTCCTGTGGTATCCATGAAACTACCTTCAACTCCATCATGAAGTGTGATGTGGATATCCGTAAGGACCTGTATGCCAACACAGTGCTGTCTGGTGGTACCACAATGTACCCTGGCATTGCTGACAGGATGCAGAAGGAGATCACAGCCCTGGCACCCAGCACAATGAAAATCAAGGTAGGATGGAGTTGGGGGAGCATTTCAGCCCCCCTGTTGGGCTGAAATATGCAGCATATGTGGAGGGTGGTATGCTGGAGTTAATGCTGCAAAAGATGTAAGCCGTGTCTGTCTGGTACAACCTTAATGGCCTTGGGCTGGACAGGGTGGCACCCACCCAACTGCATGAATAATGGGATTAGAGTAAAGACTGACTGCAAAGGAGGGAGGTGGGTGTGTGAGGCTGTGTCTTGATCCTGTTTGGACTTCATGGTATCTTGGCCAAGGTTAGATAAGGGAATTAGGCAGCTCCATCTTGCAGGGCCGTGCGTGGGCTGTTAGCGTAGCCTGATGCTGTGTCTGACTGGTTCCTCCTCTTCCCTGCAGATCATTGCCCCACCTGAGCGCAAATACTCTGTCTGGATCGGGGGCTCCATCCTGGCCTCCCTGTCCACCTTCCAGCAGATGTGGATCAGCAAGCAGGAGTACGATGAATCCGGACCCTCCATTGTCCACCGCAAATGCTTCTAAACCGGACTGTTTCCAACACCCACACCCTTGTGATGAAACGAAACCCATAAATGCGCATAAACCAAGACGAGATTGGCATGGCTTTATTTGTTTTTTTTTTGGCGCTTGACTCAGGATTAAAAAACTGGAACGGTGAAGGTGTCAGCAGCAGTCTTAACATGAAACATGTCGGAGCGAATGCCCCCAAAGTTCTACAAAGCATCTGAGGACTTTGATTGTACATTTTTTTGGTTTTTTTTAATAGTCATTCCAAATATTATAATGCATTGTTACAGGAAGTTACTCGCCTCTGTGAAGGCAAAAAGCCCAGTTCGGAGGGAGTCCACCAGTTGCAGCTGGTGTTAGGTTATAATTGCTTGTCTGTAAATTATGTAACCCGACAAGTGTCTTTTTGTATCTTTCCGCCTTAAAAACAAAACACACTTGATCCTTTTTCTCTTCGATTTGTCAAGCAAGCAGCCTGTGTTCCCCAGTGATAGATGTGAATGAAGGCTTTACAGTCCCCCACAGGGTCTAGAAATGGTGCCAGTCTGTGGGGGAAGGAGGGGCTACCTGTACACTGACTTAAGACCAGTTGAAATAAAAGTGCACACCATAGAGGCTTGACTGGTGTTGGTTGTTCATTTTCTTTCTTCTCATGCCATTTTTTGACAGTTGCTCCCTGCTGGGATCTCGCCCTGCCAGGCTGCACAGCTCTGCTATCAGGCTGGGGGGGTGCTGGTGCTTCAGGGCACAAGGCAGATGGCTCTGGGTGATATGGGAGGGGTAGAACTGAGCCTGCCAAACCTGTGGGTCTCCAAAGTTGCTGTGGGCTGGGGTTCTCCAGATACTGCCAGTGTGTGAAACGGGGAGCTGCTGGAGGAGCTGGGATTAGTGGGGAATTCACCTGTACCTTCCCAAATGTTGCTCTGTGTGTGTCTCCCTCCTCAGTGTTACACGTCTCATGCTGGACTGATGGAAGCAAGTGTGCTGTGCTGATCCCATAACAAAGACAAAACAGCTGCCTTCTCCCTCCACCAAAGCTCCTTGGACTAGTTTGCAACTCTACATGGGGCAGTGTCCCTGCTTCTCCCTGCTCCAGGTATCAGAGCTTGCTTGTCCTGCTCCCAGTTTGCCTTGGCAGGGAGGCCTGGGTTCAGGTGGGGAGACTCATACCCTGGCAGCGTGCTGGCTGGGTGGAGCAGCTTTCAGGTGAAAGCAAGAGAAAGTCCTGTGAAGTGGAAAAAACTGACTTCAGAGAGCAGGGCTACTGGAGTGTTACATGGGTGGGGCTGGGAAAGAGGTGCAGGGAGGAAGGAGGGAGCTTTGGCAGGGTGAGTGACACAGCTCTAGTGCTGGTACCTGCTTCCAGCCCAGCCTTTGCCATGAAGGTTTTTGGGCTTACTGATGCTGTACCCATCCTTTGAGCTTCCAAGCCCTCTGTGAAGCTTCAGCCTTGTTTGATCAACTTTGCTGGTTTTGTGGAAAAGTACAGGGATAATCCTCACAAAGATGGGACCCTGTTGGTTACAGCAGTGTCCACAAGTCTCCAGAGCTGGAGTCACGTCTGTGGAAAGGAGACAGAAGATTGAGGCTGCTGGGTCAGGAACCAGGAAAAGCTGGGCCAGGTAACACTGTTCCCAGCTCCAGGAGACCAGACCTGGGAACGTATTCAGGAGTGAAGCTTCCCAAGGCTCTGCCACCCTCGGCTGCCTTTGAAGAGCTAATGTCTGTGATTGTGTCATGCTCGAAGCAGATGAGAGGTCGGGAACAGGCTCTAGTTCCTCTTTAATCCTCTGCCTGGCCTGCTCCTGCTCTGGCATCATACCCTACTCAGGGTGGACCTGCCGGTTTCTGCCCTTCATCTCCCCAGGCTCCCTCCTGGGTGCAGTGGGAGCCTGGCAGGGCTGGAGGTGCAGACGCTGGGCTGAGCCAATGAGTACTGGAAGCACCAGTTTGCAAGAGACGAGGTGAAACTGGAGTAAGGCCCAAGCTGGGTTTATAACCCGAGGTCTTGGTGAGGAGGAGGCAATGGCAGCTCCTGGGGAGGGAGCTGGTGCGAGCGGGGTAGGAAAAAGGCCAGCAGCCAAGAAGAGATGACAGCAATAGGGAAATGGGGTGCCTTTCTTCAGCCTCTTCTGAAATGGTCACTGATTGCTGTGGGAAAATGTACTGAGACACAAAGAACAGAAGAAACTGGTGGCGGTGAGAAACCATTGAGCAGAAAAATGCCCAGGGCTGAGAGCAGCTCAGGTGAGCAGAGGTGTGGGCACAGGGAGACTGATGCAGAGCTGCTGGACACAGGGCAGTCGGGATGATTTTCATGTTCCACAGCCAAGGGAAGTATGCTGTTAGTTAACACTTGGCAGGGCTTTTTCTCCTTTCTTCCCATTTCACTTGCTGTTTTGGATAAAGAGCCCCTCAGTAAAATGAGGTTGAGTCTTCCACAGCCCTTCCCAATGCCTGTCCAGCGTGAGGCCATGGCGTGCACAGCCACGCTGCAGGCTGCTCCAGCAAGGCTCCATTTATCCCTCCTCTGGGCCATTACATGCTGGAGAAAAGAATGTGGTGCTGGGCAGGGACAACTGCAAGCATTACTCACTGCTCCCAACTCCAGCGAGCACGGGGGAGACCAGAGTGGTTTCCTCTCAAGAATGTCGAGTGCTGGAAGAGGGGGGATTTTTTTAAGCACAATTTCTCTGCCATAGAGTTTCACAGGCTCTATTCACCCCTTGCTGTTTCACAGAGGTGGGGAAATGCCGAGAGGCCTGTCAGGGAGGGCAGTAGAGGAGCCATGTCCTGGCTTTGTTAGACTCAAAGGAGAAGTTGTGTAGGGAATAATCAGTGATCTATCTGCTCCTCTTCTTCAGCACACAGATACCCAGAGGTTGTGGGGAGACCAGAAGTTTTAATATGTCCATCCATGGGCCAGGCTGAGCGTGACCCCCCGTCTGGCTCAGCCATAGTGATGTTCCAGGATTCCTCAGGCTGCAGAGACAGCGGGACTTGGCTCTAGATCCTTCGAAGGCACCCAGCCCTCTCCTACCTCCCTGTAGCTGCCCCGGGAGAGATGGCTCAGCTCAAGAGAGCTGAGCAAACATGTTTTACACCCTTTCTTCCCTCAGAGTTCCCAACTTTCCCTCCTGCTGGAGACAGTCGCTGGCACTTCACCTGCAATTAGCTGATGACCTGGAAAGTCACCTCACTGAGCTGCTTATGGAATCAAGCCACCGCCGGGAATTAGTGATGTCCTTGGCAAAGGAGATGGTTGCAGCTCTCGGGCTTTAGCCCTGAAGGGCCTCATTGTCTCTCAGCTGTGTCAGGGACAGTTGACCAGAAACGGTCCCTGGATGGGGAGGGTCCTGTTCTCTTGTTAGTGAGCATGTGCTCCTCCAGGAGAGGTGCCAGCTGGCTGTGTGGAAAAATCTCAGGGAATCTCAGGGCATTCAGACTAAACTGGCCTCCTTGCAGAAGTCCCCTTGGAGGATGCAAAGCACCAGCTTTAGAAAATGGCCATTCCAAGGTACCCATTCAGGGATGGGTCTGTGGTATTAGATGTGCTCAGAGGAGGAGCAGCCTTGGTCTCTGAAGTCATTCTTTGCAGGACTGCTGACCTGGAGCCTGCCCTGACTCGCATTATACCCATCTGTAATCCACTTTAGCAAGCCTTACAGTATTAAACCATATCAGGGATTGAGAATCACTTCCAGCAGTGGAGCTAGCAACCCACCCAAGCATACCAAGTGCTGTGGCTGCTACAGCCCGGCTGGGCTTTAGTCAAGCTGACAAAAAGATGTTCAGGCTGTATCAGTCTTAAGAAGAACCAGAGGAGAGAACTGAGACAAGACTTTCCAGAGAAAAAAACATAAAATCCCCAGGACAGACTGGCCTTGAATGTTAAGATATTTTGTTTTAAAATACCTTGATAGTGGTATTAATTTGTTTGCCTTTCTGGACTGGGACAGCATGATATATGCCTTGCCTTGTTTGGGCTAGGAAAATGTGTATTGGTTGTAAGACGACCAAAGTCTACCCACATGAAGAGCATTCCTGAAGTGAGGCACAGCAAGGAGGGTTTCCCCTATCACTCCCAGGGCCATGAAGAGAAATGCCAGAATTCAGTGTAGACGTTCAATTCCTTCCTCCTTTATTGCCCACTTCTGCCTCATGTTCAACCTCCGTGTCTGATCTGCACCGACACACTGCTCGTTTATTTGGTGGATCACAAGTCCAAATGCAGCTTTTCTTACAAAGCCTTGTTTCTCCTCAGGAACCCCTTACACCACCTCTGTTCCCAGTCCTTATTTGGGGCTGTCAGCTGCTCTGTGGTCCCTGTACGCCCCAGGGCTGGAGGGAACCCATGGCTACTCTAAATGCCAGCTGCTCCAGCCACCCTGGCTTTCTGGGCAGGGCCTTCCCTCTGCCTTTGGGACTCACTGATGGTTTTATTTATCATTTGCATTGGAAATGCAGGTCTCCTCCACCCTGGTCTGTGCTTTCCCTGGTGACTGCAAATATGGTAGGTTGGTGTTTTTCCCAGATGTCAAACAAGTCGGTCTTGACTGAAAGGCCTCCGGATTTAATTTGTGATTACCTTTTATTTAAGTGAAACACATGACAAACAAAGCAGGTACAGATCCTCTGCAGAGGCTCTCTCTCATCTAACAGCTAAAAATGGTTTTCCTCTTTGACTCCAGAGCTCTCTCACAAGCCTAAAAGCAAAATACATAATCAAGACTTGAGGCACTTGCTATTTCTAAGTGAAACCCCCAATTTACCCTTAATGTAATTCACGGCCTTAAATGGCAACAATCAAGCAGGAAGAAAATAGCAACTTATTCATCTTCCTTTATGGGTCATCTTTAAAACACATTTTCTATGAACAAAATTCCTGAAGCATACACGTAACTGGAAATTCCAGCGCTCTGGTCCTGTCTGTACTTGAGATTTGGGATAGGAGCTATGTGGAGCTACACTGCTGGAGCCAGCTGCTCCCCTTGGACATGGCTGTGTGATGGCTGTGGTCACAGCAGCAGTCACAGCAGCCCTGGTTGATTCTGCATGGCTCTCTGCACATCAGTGAAGGGTAGGACGGTGATATTGGGAAGAAATTCTTCCCTGTGACAGTGGTGGGGCCCTAGTACAGGTTACCCAGAGAAGCTGCGGCTGCCCCATCCCTGGAAGTGTCCAAGGCCGGGTTGGATGGGGCTTGGAGCAGCCTGGGATAGGGGAAGGTGTCCCTGTCCATGGCAGGGGGCTGGAACAAGATGATCTTTTAAGTTACGACCCAAACCATTCTAGTATCCTAGAGTGTGTCCTACAGCAGTGATTCTGCCCCTGTACTCACAACTGGAGAGATCACACCTCGAGTGCTCTGTCCAGTTCCAGGTGCCTCAATCCCAGAAGGCCCTTGAGGAACTGAACAATGTCCAGAGAAGGGAATGGGGCTGAGGAAGGGTCTTGAGCACCAGGAGCAGCTGAGGAAGCCGGAGGGGGCTCAGCCTGGAGGAAAGGAGGATCAGGGGGAACCTTCTGGCTCTCCACTACTCCTGNGGCTCAGCTCGCCCCCCGCTTCCCCTCCGCACCGGCCGCTCGGGGCGCCGGTAACGGCGGCTGCTGCGGGGCTGGGGGAGCCCGGAGCCCTCAGGGCGGGAGGCGGGCTCGGGGGCAGGGAGGGCGCCGGAATCGCCCTCGTCGGGAGTCTCCGGGGGGCTGACGGCGGCTGTGAGGAGGAGCAGCCCCGCTCCCCTCAGCAGCCGCCCTGGCGTTAGCGCCGGTTTGGGCTCTGGTTTCGCCGTTAAGGTGTGAGTGTGTTGCACAAGAGCTGGGGGTGATGTTGGGCTGCAGTGTTGGTGTGTGTCTGTACGTGTAAACAGATATATATAGCCGTATATATATGTATATATGCATGGTTATGTAACTCTAAAGGTTATTGAAACGGGTGGCGCTTGGAGGAAGGATGTAGAAGGAGATTGCTGTGATATATTTAGGAAAGGATCATGGACAGTCGCTCTTCCAGTTGCAAAGTAAGTAGAATGAATGGAAATGTTTGCCAGTGGTGGAAGACCAAGTGAAAATACCATGATTTCGTGTGAAGTTTTGCACTACCTCCATATTCTCTTCTTTTTCCTCTTTTTCTTTTCCACCAGGAGGTCGTAAGTGAGGAGAGTGAGGAGGAAAGCAATGGAGTCAACTTGATGGAGTTCTCAGATGAGATCCTTCTGCACATCCTCAGCTATGTCCCTTGCACAGACCTGGTCCTCAATGTCAGAAGAACCTGCAGAAAACTTGCAACACTTTGCCTTGACAAGAGTCTAACACATACAGTCCTGCTTCAGAAGGACTATAAGGTGGGGAGAGTAGCTTGCTTCTTCTGTTAGCTGTTAAGACAAATCTGGCTTCTGAAAAACAATGCCAAGAAGGAAAACTTTCCAGTGTGGATGCCTAAATAGACAGCTCCTGAAGTCTGAAATCAAATACACAATAAGCTGTTTCATAAAAGCATTTATTTTCCAGTATGCTTTGTTAGAACAGCTCTATGCTCCCTTTAGTTATATAAAATATTGTCAGTGAAAACTTAACTTCTCCATATTTCTGGAAGCTAAAATGAAAGTAAACATGACCTTAAAGTTACCATTTTCCCAAAATATGTTTTCCGTGTTGTTGTGCAAAAATATCTTGTGCATGTTGCTGTCAGGAATGCAGTCAGCAAAGCCAGAAATTGTGTGCATGTTATAACAAAAATAAGGCTTGGGAAGGAAGGGTGATATATTCAATGAGAACTGTATCAGCCAGTGCAGGCAGAGGAAAGCCCTCTATGCTCATTTCCAAAAGAGGAAACTGAATGAAGGAAGAATGGAAACATTCTTCTTTCAACTTGAGTTTCTGCACATAGCCAGTTCTGCTGAAATAGCTTTGCTGGTAGAAAACTGAGGTGGTTTTCCCTTCCAGTCTCAGCTGCTGAGCAGACTGTAATGCAGAACTGCAGAAGCAAAAGGAAGTGTAATCCCAAGAGTCCAAAGCATGGCAGACTGAGGTGCCAGCAGTGTGGTAATTCTTAGGCTGTGCTGCCATCCCCAAACCTTTGTATGAGCCACTTAATCCAAGTACCAGCCACTCCTATCCCCATCTCCAGCTGGGAAACTGAGTCAGTGCCCACCACTGCCGTTTCTCTCACTGCATGTGGTTTTGTTTGGGTGCAGGTAAACAAAGACAAAGTGAAGCAGCTGATGAGGGACATTGGAAAGGAGATCTACCAGCTGAACATGGCCGGGTGCTACTGGCTGCCCAGCTCCACTATCGACCACATCACACGGTGCAAGAACCTGGTCAAGCTGAACCTGTCCGGGTGCCACGTCACCTCTCTGCGGCTCTCCAAGATGCTGTCCACGCTGCAGCACCTGCGCTCCTTGGCCATCGACGTGAACCCGGGATTTGATGCCAGCCAGCTGAGCAGCGAGTGCAAAGCCACCCTCAGCCGCGTCTCGGAGCTGAAGCAAACCCTTTACACGCCCTCGTACGGTGTCGTGCCCTGCTGCACCAGCCTGGAGAAGCTGCTGCTCTACTTCGAGATCCTCGATCGCTCGCGGGAGGGGTTTATGCTCTCTGGGCAGCTGATGGTGGGTGAGAGCAACGTGCCCCATTACCAGAACCTCCGCATCTTCTACGCCAGGCTGGCTCCTGGCTACGTCAATCAGGAGGTGGTGAGGCTGTACTTGGCAGTGCTGAGTGATCGGACACCTGAGAACCTCCACGCCTTCCTCATCTCTGCCCCCGGCAGCTTTGCGGAGACGGGAGCCACCAAAAACCTCCTGGACTCCATGGCCCGAAATGTACGTCTGGATGCTTTACAACTGCCCAAAGCCTGGATTAACGGCTCTGGGCTCCTGCAACACTTGAAGTTCAACAACCCTTTCTACTTCAGCTTTAGCCGATGCACCTTATCTGGTGGGCACCTGATCCAGAGGGTCATTAATGGTGGGAAGGATCTTAAAAGCCTGACCAGTTTGAATCTCAGTGGCTGCGTTCACTGCCTGGCCCCGGAGTCCTTGTTTCGGAAAGCAGAAGATGACATTGACAGCAGCATTTTGGAAAGCCTGGTAGTGTCTTGCTGCAACCTGAGACACCTGAACCTCTCTGCAGCTCACCATCATAGCTCTGAAAGCATAGGGAACCACCTGTGCCAGCTCCTGTCCAGGCTTAAGCACCTGCTCTCGTTAGCACTACCAGTTTGCTCCATCACAGATGTTGGTGCAAGCGTGGAGAAGCCTCCCACCACACCTAATTTGGTGCCCCAAACATTTGGAAGGAAAGTTCGGATTGGGATACAGACATATCCGAGGAACTTAGGGGACCAGACAAATCAGAAGATCGAGTCTTCAGTGTTTTGGGCTCTGATGGGAAGCCTCAGATTTTTGGAAACCTTGGAGATCATTGGGTCCAGTTTCTCCTCTGCCATGCCCCGCAACGAGCCAGCAATTCGGAACTCGTTGCCTCCCTGTGTCCGGGCTCAGAGCGTGGGGGATTCAGAGGTGGCTGCCATTAGCCAATTGACTTACCTGCAGAGCCTCACCTTAGCACAGCTGCCAAATATTCTCACAGGCTCTGGGCTCGTCAGCATCGGGCTGCAGTGCCAGCACCTGCGGACTCTTTCCTTGGCCAACCTGGGCATGATGGGCAAGGTGGTCTATATGTCTGCTCTCATGGACATGCTGAAACACTGCAAGTGTTTGAGAGATCTCAGGTGAGGGGCTGCCCTTGAACATCTCCCATTTTGTTTGTGCATTTCCAGAAATGTGATGTGTGGTTTATTGTGGCTACTATTAAAAGCGTTCTGGTCCAGAGTGGATGCAATGCCTTGAAAACTGGGTATTTTCCTTCCTGACTTGTGGAGAATGGGAAGGCATTGCATGTTGTCCTTGAGGGCTCGGGATATGCCCTTTAACCAGTGTTTTAGGAGCAAAAAGTGCTGTGACTGCCCTCCTTTTAGATAAGGAAAAGCGCATGCTGCTTATTGTGAGCTAGCAGCTTGTCAGGGCTGGTTGAATACTACTATGTGCCTTTGCTGATTTTTTGGCTTTGTGTACATGCACACCTCTTAAATTTCCAGGAAGGAAGAGATTCCTACACTGTCTAATAATGTAGAGTTTTCTTTGGGTTTCCCAATGAGATATTTGTCTGCCTTTGTATGAAAATCTCGCCTCTTTATTTTTTTATTTGCTTTCTTTATAATGTACTGAAAACATTCCAGATTTAGAGTTTGTCCTGTTGGTGTTCCTCTCCTGATAGGATTTAAAGGNTAAGTTACGACCCAAACCATTCTAGTATCCTAGAGTGTGTCCTACAGCAGTGATTCTGCCCCTGTACTCACAACTGGAGAGATCACACCTCGAGTGCTCTGTCCAGTTCCAGGTGCCTCAATCCCAGAAGGCCCTTGAGGAACTGAACAATGTCCAGAGAAGGGAATGGGGCTGAGGAAGGGTCTTGAGCACCAGGAGCAGCTGAGGAAGCCGGAGGGGGCTCAGCCTGGAGGAAAGGAGGATCAGGGNTTTCCACCATTTCCCATTTGTAACGGGGGAGGAGTGTGCTGGTCTCTCATCCGAGGAGTGGCAGCTGTTGGGAATTCGGTTGCTCAAGGACTTGGGTTATGTGAATGTGTCTTTAACCTTGAGGAGAGTAAATAGCCATGGAGGAACTGAGGGCTGGGGAAGGAGGTTCGGGTGTGCAGTGCTGCTTTGCTCATCCTAGGCCCTGTAGCTTCCTGAGGCTTTGAAATGGAGGCCAGGAGTGACAGAGATGGGAGCCAGCCAGAGCCTGGAATGAGGGCTGCAACAGGGCTGTCTCCTTGTACTGCATTTGGGTGGAAGCTGTCACTCTCCTTCCCTGAGTCAAGTCTAAGGTTTTATATTGGCTTAAGATGGTTTTAGAAATTAGCACTTCCACTTGATAACGTAGTTTCCTTTTGATTTGACTTAATTCCCTGCTGTTTCCACCCATTTTTCCCTTCCCAGTTTTCCAGGCTGAGGAACAAGTTTAAGGGGCTATTCCAAAGCAACATTGCCATCTAGCGAGTGCAGAGCGGCATTGCAGGTGTGGCTGGGGTATCCCAGAGATTCGCCTGGAAACCTGGAGATTCTGTGCTTTTTGTCCTAAATTTACAGTGCCCCAGTAATGATGTTGAAAAATTGAAGAGGCTGCCCTTTCTCTTGATATGAATTTTGACTTATTACCTAAAGTGTAGATATGCTCTTAGGATCTCTTCAGGCAATGCCACCCGACAGCAGTCGTAGGCTGAGATTGAAACAGAATTTATCAATTAACAGGATTAAGTTGCTGAGATACCCCTGCATACTACAAAGCCTATGCAGAGATTACCCAGATCAGATTGGGCCCGACAGCTTGTTATCACCTAATGGATTAACCTTCTTGGAGCTCTTGGCTTTCCTGACCCAATGACTGAGATTCCCAAGTGCTCTGAAGCCTGGTAGTAAATCTGCACTAAGCAGATGAACTGTCCTGGTGGCACAGGCCTCAAGCAGGTTCAGCTCCCTGCAGGCTGGCTTCTGTGAGGGAGTCACCCACTTATGCTGCTGGGTAAAACACAAGACCCCTTGTTGGCCAGGTGTGGCTTCACTGGGTTATTTTATTGTCCTCCTGGATCACCGTGATAGAGGATCCTGCCTCTCTTCCCTGAGCCAGGTGTTTAAGGCAAAAGTTGGGTTGATAATGGTTGTTCTTCCTGTGGGAGAGCAGTAGCTCTGATCCTTTGCCAGGGCTGGTTGTGGTCGCTGTGTTGGCCTCAGTTCTGCATCAGCCTGTGTGCACTGTGTATTTTTCATGCTGCTTTTCCCCAGGCAGTAAACTGAAGATATGACCAGTTTGGGTAGTGTTTGTACACTGGAGCAGGAGGTCCCTAAATCCACACCACCTGCTTGGTGGGTGTCAGGTACAGAAGCCAGGCTGTGCTTTTAAGACCAGAATGGATCTGCTGCTTGTCTTACCCATCACAGTTTGTGGGAAACTTGCAAAACCAGGGTTACTCCAGGGTCACTCCCTGTGGGTGCCAGAATTCTGCAGTTTAGGGCTTTCCTGTCTATTTGTGCCCTTGTCCTTCAGGACTGGAGGCACTGCTCGCTCCACTTGCCAACCCCCCATGAATGTGCTGTGTCTTTCCCTCTTGTCTGAGAGCATCCCAGGCATGAATTGCCCATNTTTTAGATAAGGAAAAGCGCATGCTGCTTATTTGTGAGCTAGCAACTTGTCAGGGCTGGTTGAATACTACTATGTGCCTTTGCTGATTTTTTGGCTTTGTGTACATGCACACCTCTTAAATTTCCAGGAAGGAAGAGATTCCTACACTGTCTAATAATGTAGAGTTTTCTTTGGGTTTCCCAATGAGATATTTGTCTGCCTTTGTATGAAAATCTCGCCTCTTTATTTTTTTATTTGCTTTCTTTATAATGTACTGAAAACATTCCAGATTTAGAGTTTGTCCTGTTGGTGTTCCTCTCCTGATAGGATTTAAAGGATCCTACCAAGGGTATGGTCCTAAAGAGTGCATGAAGGAGCTTCATGTGCCTGTGAAAGGAAATTGTGATGGTTTCCTTGCACCAGTCCATATGAACACAAACATTATCACTTTAGAGAGATGGGTTTTTTCTTCTTCTTTTTTTTCCAAAATCACCCTCTTTCAGTGAAACTGCAGAACCTGTCAGTCCCATTGTCCCCCTTTTGTTCACAAAGCTCCAAAGTGCTGTGCAGTTGAGACAGCAAGGTCACAGTTACTGTGGCTGAAATTACTGCTCATCACCTGAAACTGGTGCTTCTGTGCCTCTCCCTGATCCACTGCAATAGTGAGGGGAGCCAGGGGGCT
>VYZP01050544.1:207497-237419 GCA_013400635.1 Hypocryptadius cinnamomeus
CTTCCCTCCTTCGCTTCCTTCCTCTCCTTCCTTCCTTTCCTCTCCTTCCTTTCCCTCCTTCTCTAGAGCTCCTTTTTCCATAAGCTCAGCTTGGTTTGTGGAGGTCAGAGATCTGCCCTTGATCCATTCCTGATACACTGTATTTCCTCACTTCATCTGCTGTGTGCTGCTTTTGTTGGCAGTGTTTAATTACCCCTCTTTGCATGCCCTCTGTCCTGCTTGCCAGCCTCTGTGAAGTGGGATGTGCTGAAATGTCTGATTTGGCTTGGGACTTTCCTTGGGTTTCTGTGGAAATCTCGAGGGGAAGAACATTCTTCAGCCCCAAATACTGCCTTATCCTTTCCTTATAAGTAAAGGAGGTTTGAGCAGCACCTAATGCAGAGAGCTGTCACCTTATAGGGTCTGTGGTGCAGAGGGCTGCAGAGGGGATGTAATCCATCTTTCCAGGCTGGCTGGTGAGATTCCCCATGGCTTTGGGCTACCCTTTGGATCTATCAGCAGGTGGAATCTCCTGGGGACTCACTGTCCTCTCTGGAGAGGCATGTCAATGTTTGCCAGGAGATAACTGCATTCCAGGGAGGGGACTCTTTTGTCTTGCTAAAATCGAGGAAATCTGATCAAAGTGCAGCCTTGCTTTAGACTTTTTCTCTTTCTTTTTGACTTTGTCCCTGACCTACATATTGGATCCTGCCACAGTGGTTGGAAGTAATTGAGAGTGTAGTGTTAGGCTATTTACCAAGCTGTTCACTTGAAAATAACCTTACTGAGTCCAGTCCACACCTGTTCTGGGAGAATTCTGGAGACAAATAGCAAAGCATCATTAACCCTTTCATCCACATACAACCAGTTCAAGATCTAAGAGCAGAGAGATGCTGATGCCAGGAGGAATTTGTGACACAGGGTTTGCTTCACCATTTATTTCCCAGCTCTGTGGATGATTCCAACCAGCTGCTGAGGCCAGGTCTGCTCTGTGTCCACATCCACGTGAGGACACTTCAGAAACCTCCTTGTGGAAATTCCTGCTGGGTGGTGGTTGGTTTGGTGTTGATTCTGCTGGACCAGGAAAATATACGTGGTGGGGAGGGGAGGGAGGTGTTTTCTTTGTTATCCCAGTGGTTGTTTCTGATTAAAGGATCTGTTTTGAAGGGGCTGCTAGTCAGTTGCCTAGAAAACTTGCTTTCATTTAATTAATCATGATGAGTTTAGTCTGGAGGTTTTGTAGGAGAGAGCAGGCAAACATATCCTTGGCTTTTTTCCCTTGAAAAAAAAAAAAACCAACAAAAACCCAAACCAAAAAATCAGGGCTTCATGTCTGAAACTGCAGCTCTTTTGTCTCCCCGGGTCAACATCCTTCTCTGTCCTTCGGGTTTTAATTTTACAAGCCGTGAGTTTGCAGAGGTGGATGGAGTTTGAAGTCCATCCAGGTGTGGAATGAGGAAAGAACCCTCAAGAAGATTACAGGAGCTGTTCTGCAACTCATTAACTCACTCTCTTCCCCTTCTTGTTATCTCCTCCCCATGCCTGGGGCCTTTCGAAGTAGTGCTCTAAGTGCCTCTCACTTAATCTAGCCCACCTGGACAGGTGTATGAAGAAAGGAATTGCCTTCCGGGGAAGGACTAAAGGAGCATAGATTGCAGAGGGAGGCTGCTTTTGGGAACTGCTAATCCCAGTTTAACATTATGACAGCTGCTCGTTAAAATCAGGGTGTTTTTTAACAGGCAGTTAAAGGAGAGGCTTTGCACGCACATTTAACTGAGAATAATAGTGAACCATGTGCATTTGATTTTTTTTTTTCCTTAAATCACGCAAATTGTACATGGAAAGAATTCTCCGGCGTCAACTTGCTGGGGTATGGAATTTACAAGGTTTGCAGTAACATACAGTTTCCTGTTGGGGGGGGGAGAAAATCACAAAGCTTCCTTTTTTTTCCTCTTATTTTAAGATCAAGTTCAAACCCCTGGTATAAACCCAGCCTCTTTAGGAGGGACACTTACTGCGTTGGGGTTTTTCACTTGTCTCGGAGGCAGTTCATCATGTGAACTTGTCTGGGTTCTTGTTTTTATAGCTACATGTAAAGGCTGCTTATAAACTACAATTTTGTACATGGTGAGAAGGCAGCACTCAGGTCCAATTTGGGAGAGTCTATACACAAAGAAGGAAGCAGTTTCTTTCCCTTGGGGAGATGGCAGTTTCTTCCTTTGCTGAACTTCAGTAAACTTGGTCTATTAACATGATTTTCTCTGCAGGACTGTGGTGCTGGATAAGAAACACGAAGAGCTGAGGAAGAGCAGGGACTATCAAAGAGACATTTGGCTGTATTTTATGTGATTTCACTGCAGACTTTACCAGCTGCCTCCCAGATCAGCAGTTATTTGCTGGTTGATTTCTTGAGGGCAGTGCTGTGGAAGTAAGAAGCTGCACAGCTCTGACACAAGTCCCCAGATCTGCTCAGGGAGCCGTGTCCTTTTCTGCCAGCCCTTAGGCATGAGGCATGAAGGGCAGGTCTGTGATGCAGAGAGATATAAAATTGCCCCAGGTAGTTCTGTTGCTGGAAATTCTTATTCCTGCAGCTACTTAGGTTCAGGCAAATTAATTCAACCCACCAAGACTGAGCAGCTAGCCTGGGAATGGAGGTTTCTCTGCTGTGTTTTTGGCAGCTCTACTCCAAATCGTTTGTGGATGGGAATGTCCTTTCTGTCTCCCAGGAAATGCCAGTCTCTCGTGTTGCTTTCTTCAGCTGGCTGCATTGCTACCTGGGATTTTCACGTCTGTTTCCAGCAGCTGGATCTCCAACCTTTCCTCACTGTTTGACAGAAATCTGGTCATTTCAGAGCTAGAGACGATCTGGGAATCTCCCAGGCACGCACCTGTCTAAGTTTGTCGAGCAGAGAGCTTCTCTTTGGGCCCAGCACAGCTTGGTTCAGCCTCCAGGGACTGGTGCTGCCTCCTCGTGGGTGATAATGAACTGGTCCTCGTCACACCCTTCCGAGGAAACACCTTGGTGGCACAGGACAAAGAGTCACTGATCTTTTTCATCGTAAGGTGTAACTCTTAAGGATAATTATGCTACAGTTTTACCCTCCCAGCTTTGAAAGGCTGGACTCTTGTTACACTGCACAGAGTAATGCCATTTCTCTTCCTCACAGGTTGCTGTCATGTAAAGTACTTGCTGGTGGGCACTTGAGCTTTTTCTGTACGGTTCTTTCTACATTGTTTAATGGCTTTAACTTGTGCAAATCTCTTCCTTTGCTCTGCAGCCTGGATTGAAAAGAAGGCTGCAGTGTGTGAGTGTGAGCACACTTAAATGCTTATCTGCACATCTGAGCTTTCTAAACTTGCCTATGCTCTAATTGCAGAGTGTAGACTCTGCATGCAGAACAACCCAGCCTGAAGTGATAATCCCAGGCTCAGCCCCGAGGGAATGCCTGACATTGCTCTGGCCTGATTTTCCTAATGGCTCTGCAACTTGCCTCTGGTTTGCAGGTGGTTTAAATTGTTATCGCTGAGCACCTTGCCCAGCTTGGGCAGAGCTCTTGGGATCTCTGATCCTCTAAGAATACCTACCTGTCTTGACTTATTTTTTATTATTTTTTTTTTTAACTTCTTCCTCCCTCCCGGTTTTAGGTGCAATTTGGGCTTGTGGCAGCTTAGCAGACTCACTGCAAAGGGGTGCAAACCCAGCCTGAGCTCCCTGCTGACACAGAGAGGGAAGAGTGGGAGACCTGGAGTTCCAGCTGCCCCTCCTGCCTCCTCTGAACAGCCCTTCCTTGCCCCCATCCTGCATGATCGATACCCAGGCCATCCCCTTCCCTTGCCCTGGAGAACTGGTATTTTTCCTTGGCTAATAACCTGTGTCTGATTTAGTTTCCAGGCAGAACGCCCTGCATTAAACGTCGTCATTTTCCCTCTGCTTCACGAGGACTTGACAGAGGTCATCAGAGATGTCCCCATGAGGCACTTGGATGAAATTACCTTGTTTAAAAGCAGAGTGGCCGAGGAACCTCCCAATTTGTGGTGGTGACTGCCACAGCATGGAAAGGACAAGTCAGTGTGAACCCATGGAGCAGCTTCTTGTCGGCCTGGATTTCCCATCCTCGGCTCCTGGCCACCTCACTGGATGCTGTACAATCACTTCAGCCAGGTGCAATTGCAAAATAAAAAAAGCTGGTTCTTTGCAGTGGGGAAACATCTATTGGATATTGCTTGCATCTGAAAATCATGTCTCAAAGGCTTGTGGAATCTGATGAGTATTTCCTTGCGGTTAATATGAATTGTTTTTGTTATTTTACTGAAGTTAAAGGTAAGAGAAACTGACTTAACAATGCTCTTTCCCCTGTGTCCCCTGGTGTCTGTCCCAAGGGCCCCTGTGTACGTTGGCAGTGTGCTTTGTGGTTTTGGTGGAAATCATTCTTTGCTTCAGTCTGTTTTTGGCAAAGTAGAAAGCCTAGGCCAGCTCAGAGGCACAAAAATGTGTTGCTCAGTTGAAGTGCATCACATCTTTTCTATGTTACAAATAGGCATTTGTAGTCACACACGTGCAGTCACAGATATTTAAAGGGGTTTTTTTGACTGAGAAGTACCACAAGGACTCTTTATTTTTTGGTAGCAAATTAAGGTCATTAACACCTTGACCATGGTATGTTCCTGCTGGTGCTGTTTCCATTGGTCTGGTGGAAGAAGTTCTCAGCTCTTCTGGAAATCCTTGTCCTAGGGTAGATGGTGCCTACAGTGAATAAGTTGAGGCTCAGATCTGATTTATATGCAGTCTGTCTTGCAGTGTAGATGGGAATGTAGTGTTCCAGTTCTGTCCTTATATCCCATGCCTTGAGCTCATGCTAATTTTAGAGATGTTATGAAGTATTTTCACAGTGTGATTTCAGTCAGCTTCTCTGCTCCACAGAACTTCCTCAGGCATCAGTAGTGGTCTGGATCACTTTCATATTGCCTTATTTACTGAGCACTTTTAAAAGCATCAGACAGCTGTACCAAAAGCCAAGTTACAAATTCCTGGAGCTACAAGTCTGGGTGGCAGAATTTTCCTTGGTAGCATACCAGGTCTGTCTTCTGCAAAGCAGCTGCTGACCAGAGCTGTCTAACTTCACCCAAATCCCGAATGTGTTGAGCTCTGCATTTCTGGGGAGGCCCAGAGTCGTCCAAAGATGATGTGCCCATCTCCTTGTCAGCATTTTCTACTCAAGATGCCCTCTCCCAAATGCTCTTCTGCCCTCAATTTCATAGGAAGCCTGGTCTGATGGGATAGATTTGAGCACAAAATGCATCTCCCAGCCTCGGAGGACTTTCTGTCCTTACTTTCCAGTCAGCCACGTGTGAGCCTGCCTGGAATTGTGTCCCACAGGTGTAAATCTTGAGCCAGGCTGTGATAACCCTTGTGCTCAGAGAGGTTACAGTAAAGAGCAGGTAAGTGTCAGGCTCTGCTAGCACAGGTCTGTGCCTTGCTGAGACCAACCCCTGGTGGTTTGCTGTCTTTCCTGAGGCTCTCAGCCTTCCCCTCAGAGGACAGGGAGCCAGCACAGCCTCTGGAATGCAGCAGGATGGTGAGGCCAGCTCGTGCTCCCCTGGGAATGCTGCAGCTCAGCTGTGAGCACTCCCCGAGTGTTTGAGGCTCTGCCTCGGCTTCAGCTCCCTGCAGCTGAGTGTGAGGAGCTGCTGCCCTGCTCCTGCCACTGTTTCCCCTCCCACTCTCCCCCATGAGGTCGTTCTTTCTACCTCTTGTCATTGTTACTCGCCTGTTTGAATCCCCTTCTCCCTCTATTCTCTCCCTTTCTTCAGCACATCAGATGTGCTTTTTAGCAGGAGCACGAGCTGCTGCTCTGTCCAGTTCAGGCCAGTTCAGCTCTACCTGGTTTTTGTCCGTGTTTTTTTCCTAGGATAACTAGCAGGACTGGGCAGAGGGTGTTTGCTAAGCTGCTTTCTCCTCCTTGTTGGAAGCACTGGCAAAGTTGCTTTGTCCTGCTTGTGCTGCTGGCCTCAGGGCAGAGGGAAGGTGGAGGGTGTGGTGGCTGCTCTCTGATGCCTTAGGGAACCTGTTCAGTCCTGTGAAGGAATCCTGATGTATGGTTCCAGTGAGGCCATTCCCACCCTCAGCGGGGATTTCCCCTGCATAAACAGCTGTGGCATCGGCAGGAGCTTGGCAGTGCTGCCAGCTCACCTCTTCCTGTTCCGCTGGAAAACCTGGACTGGGGGACAGTGGTGTGCAGAAACCAGCTGCTGCTTGATTCTGGTGTTAAACCTTTGCTCTTGGGGTTGCAGTCACCTGATGGAACATGCTGTACACTTGGCTTGGCACATCCAAATCCACCTGCCTCGTGTGCTGCTGGATGGGAGCAGCAGCCAGGGATGTTTTATAGTGCTGTTATTCTCTTGCCAGGGATATGATGTTTGGGCATCTGTACTCGTGCAAGTGGGTCACAAGTCCTGATGATGCTGCCAGTTATAAGCAGGGCTAGGAAAGGTCACCCACAGGTGATAAAGGTGGCATCCCAAATAGTAATAAAGAGCTAAAATCTCCTTCCACCCCCAGCTCCCTAACTCCGGGCCGGTGCTTGATATCTCTACTACAAATCCTCTTATGGTGAGTGAGAATTTCCGCTGCTTTTGCACTCCAGGCAGGATTCACCAGATGTTAATAATGTGCTTATTTTCTCTAAGTGCTATTTTGGCATCGGTGTTAATTACAATTTATATTCTGCAACATTTACACTGGGAAAAGAACCCACCCTAATAGTACCCAATTGGCAGAGCTGGGCTATTAAACACAGCTCCATATGTTCTAAGCAGAGCAGTGCATGGGACTCAGAGCCCACTCAGCGCTCAGGCAGGCAGCTGTAGAGGAAGAGAGGGGAGCAGAGAGAGGGGTGTTCTGCTCCTGGATTTTATTTAATGTGAAATCCCCCCTCCTTTTCTCTGTCCCCATTTCTCCAGAAATCTCCCTCCTGCTTTCTGTGAGCATTTAAGGAGGTGATCTCTGAGCCTGCTGATGCTGCTGTCCTTAGTCTAAAATAAATGAATTCAATTCCAGAAGGTGCCCTTCTCACAGGGAGTGCCTCTGCAGGATCCCAGTCCCTACTGGCTTTTCCTTGCTGCCTTCCAAAGCAGACCTCCAATCTTTGGGAACTGCAGCAGAAATCTTTGCTTTGTCCACCCCCAAAGTGTCCATGGTTCTGTGGGAGAAGGATATTCTGGGACAGTTCTGTTCTTGTGTAAAACTCGATGTAGTGTGCTGCTCTGCTCATGTCCAAAGTCTGGTTTGGCAAAGTGGCATTTGGTTCCTGCAGGCTGGGAGGGTCACTGGTGTGGGGCTAAGTCATCTGTGTTCCCATGGGTTTCTTAGGAGTGTAGGCTAAAGGATTGCTTCCTCAGCTGTTTGCAAAGCTGATTTCATGTCTCTTTAGGAAATGGCAGTGTATCCACTGCTCTGTTAGGAGAAGGGGCTGTGTGGTGACGATCTCTCCCATCAGGAGAGCTCTGACTGTGGTCGCCGCTCCATCAGGGAGAAGGAGAAGATGGGAGTGAGAGGAGGCAGGGCAGGATGGAATCATGGATCTCACTCTGGAAGCCAGACACACATCCTGAGGCTTGGCCTGTTTGCTCACTGTTGGAAGGGGAGGAGGCTCCCCAGGTGCTGAACCCTCCCCTCCAGGTGAGGTGTTGCTCGCTGGGGAGCAGAGGGCAGAGCTGGGGCTGGTGTGGACTGAGAACAGCAGAGCCACAGCCCCACTCACTGGGGTTTAATTCCCATCACTGCCTCCTCCTCTGCCAGGTGTGTGGGGTCCCAGGGAGCAGAGCAGGACCTGTCCCCTCACATGGATGTTCAGAGCTGTGGGACACTGGACAGCTGTGTGGGACCATCCCTGTGGAGGTGCTGGGTGCTTCCTTCCAGCAGTGCTGTTTTAGGATAGGGCTGTAGAAATTTGGGACTTTCCCACTGGTGGAATGAACCAGTGCAGAAGGGATGTTTCACCTAAGGAGGATGCAATTCCCTCTTGGCTGGTCCCAGCAGAGTGTCCAAAGCTGGGAGAGCAGCAGGAGCTGTGCTGGGTGCTGCAGAGCCCAGTCTCCTTCCACTGCAGCTCTCCTGCCTCTTTGAGATGCACAGGCAGCCAGGGTACTCCAGCAGGAGAATCATTTCCATAGAAACCAATTGGGATGTTGTACGGGGAATAATGATTAATAGTGAAGGGATGTTGCCTCAGGCCCTTTTCATTTTTTAGGGGGCAGTGAGGGACAAACTGGGGCACAGGTAGGGGGACAGGGAGACTTGAAAACTAATGGAAACCATCTCTTCCATTAATTTCCAGGGCAGCTTCCCCTCTTCTCCTCCTACCCAGCCCCCCACTGCTGCTCCCAGCTTTCGTCAAATTTTCAAAATGGCTAACCTGGTTAGAAATAATCATAATAATAAAAAAGGATGGATGAGGTCTGACTACTAACATTGTTGCTGTTAGCAGCAGGATTTCAGCCATAAAACATGAAGCAAGGGAGGCATTGACCTTTCTGCTGTTTGAAATGAATGGAGACATCAATATCTATTGTTTTGTGGCATTGACCTCTGACGCTCTCAGTTCGCCCTCCCCTTTCTTTTTTTTTAATTTCCCCCTGACACTGGAGGAAAGGGGTCAGTCTGTACCATCTATTGATCCCGATCTTACTTGGTGATAGGGAAATAATTAGAATTTTAAAGATCTCTGCTGCACGCTGGTGAAATACATACACAGAGGCACAGGCTAAGCCCCCGCTTGCCATGTTGTGTTCTCCCCCCTTCCTTGCAGAGATCCAAAGCTCTGAGATCTGAAGGAAGGCAGATCAATATAGGTTTAATCATGATGGGGGTTTTATTTCAGTTTTTTTAAATAGTAAAGTGTAACATTTTATGTTAATGTTGTTGGAGCCTGGCTGCCTGGTGCCTTGTTTTATTTATTCTTTTAAGTAGCCCCTTCTTTTGTGAACTTCATCTATGTACAGAGAATGTGAAATCAGGCATTGCTAATTAGCTGTATGACAATTAAGTAATGTAGCACAAAACCATTAGGACACTGGATTTGTTTTTGAAGTTTGTCCTTTGAAGTGGAAGCTGCAACTCCCTGCCCAAGGCTGCTGGGGAAAATGTTTTTCTATCAAAACTTTCTTTGAAAATAAAATGTCAGTGTAAGAGTCCCTATTTCTGTCGTCTCTCCCTCTAAACAGCGGGTAGAAATTGTTTCTCCTTGTAAAAACTGCTGGCATTGATAGAAAGGGGAATTCAGGAAAGCATTAAATGGGCAGTTGGTCTCCAAACACCCTCAATTCTGGTAGAGATATTACCAAAAATTCTTTTTAGCTCCTTGAAAGGGAACGGTGCCACGCTAGGAGAGAAGACCCAGCTCACAACTCTGGAGATGGCAAAGGGAGGTGATCCTAAAACTGGGGGTTTGTCTCTGACACCCCAAGTGCCATCAGGGTGACAGCCTGGTCACAGATCCCTGCAGGCTCCTGGGTTTGGGCTCCTCCGTCCGTGCGCTCGTTTGACACTTGTGTTCGCATCTGGCCCTTTGTCCTCGTAGTGAGTCCAGTTCTGAATGTGCAACTTTCATGTACGCTGGTGGCATGTAAAACTTCAAATAAAGAGTGGAACATTTGGAACCAGCTCTGTCTCCTTGCCTCCTGCTTCCCTCTCGATGTGGAGCCCAAAGCCAGCCTCTCATGGGGAGCACTTTGGCATTGCCAGGTAAGGTGTGTGTGGGCAGGGCTGTGCCTGGACGCAGCCCCAGTCTGCACTGGGAGCTGTGGAGTGTCACTGGGAGTGCTGGGATGAGCACTTTTGGGGTTGCAGCCCTGTTCTCCTGGGTTTGGGGATGCTGTTCTGTGGTGTTTGTGGCTGTGGGCTCAGCTGAAGAAGGAGCTACTCTGTGTTTAGGAAATGTTTCTCCTCCTTGGATCTCTGCACATCCAACTGCTGAGCTGTGGGACAGAAGGTTCAGTAGAAGGTTGGGTGGGGACTGGAGCAGCCTGGTCCAGTGGAAGGTTCCCTGCCCATGGCAGCAGGATTAGACTGAGATGAGTTTTGAGTTCCCTTCCAACCTGAGCTATTCTGGGATTCTGTAACCATTATCCCTGGGTAAGTGACTCACAGTGACTCGAGGAAGATCCATTTCTCTGAGAAATCCCAGGCCACCATCCACATCTCTCTCTGACAGCTCCAGCCCCTGGACAGCAGCCCCTGCACCACTGCTCTGTGTGAAGCCAAGGGCTAAAATCAGGTGCCTGGTGAAATGTGAGCTGGGATGGCCAAAATGCCATCAATGGCACCGTGACTGCGTGGGTTTATCTGGGCTGGGCTGGCTGAGGCTGCAGGAGGGGAAAGCTGGGATGGTGGGAGTGGGCAGGGTGGGCTGCTCGTGGTGAAGGAAGCTCCTCAGGCATTAACCTGCCTTGGCAGCAGCACTTCTGCCCTGGCAGCCACCTCTGGTCCCTGGATGCTGGAGCTCTGCAGTGGTGGCTGAAAGGGCACTGCCACCACACTGAGGAGCTGGAGGGGAGTGGGATGGATGTGCTGGGGCCACACAGTCCTGGGCTCATCTGTGTGATCAATGCTCAAGAAAACGTGCACCCTGTTGAGCTGTCTCTGTGTTGCTGTTCTCAGGGATGGTGGTACACAGAGGAGCCAGGCTTCAACACCTTCTTTGAGTTAAGAAAATCCACAAAATAAACACACAGGAGGAGCAGCTTGGTGGAAAACGGTGCAGCTCATGTACTCATGTGCTTAAGTCAACTCGCCCAGGTAGGTGAAATAGAGAAAAGCCTCAGAACTGGGGTGTGATCAGTTTTAAAAAGGTGAGTGAGTCCATGCAGGACTTGTGGGACTGTAGGAGAACCTCTGTGCTGGGATCTCTGCCTGCAGTGATCCAAGGTTTTATTCCCAGAGGGGATCATGGGCTCTCCTCTGTTTTTCTGTTCTGGCAGGTCTGCTCACCCAGGCATGGAGTGCAGACTCTCCTTCCATCCCTCCTGTGCTTGTGTTTAAGTTATGGATTTTATTGTTCCAATAACATTTATCTAAATGTGCTTTGGGGGGAGGGAGGAAGGAGATAAGGAGGGAGGAGGCTGAGGAAAGAATGTGCTTTTGGACTCTGCTAAGCCTCCATCTTATTGCTGGGACTTGCTGTGAGGTTTTGGAATTCATGATCCCAGGGGAGGACTCAGGGGAAATGGCTGGAAGAGCTGTGGCCAGTATGAAACACTGGTGGGAGGAAACCCAGGGATAGCCTGTGCAGAGCATCCGTCTTCCCTTTTGGTACTGATCTCATGTCCTCTGCCAGCTTATCTCTTGGCAAGGAGGGACGTGACTCAGTTTCCAGGAAAGAGAACTGGAGTGGAGGTGTGGGAATGCTGAGGGTGCAGAGCTCAGCTTGGCACAGGGAGAGATTTTCTGCTCAGATGTCTCAGAGTGTTTCTGGGTTTGCCCTCACCGGCACAGCCATGAGGTGGGCACGTGGAGCAGGGATGTCAGGAAAAGGGGAAAAAGGCCTGGTTCTTGCACTGCTGGGACACTCTCTGGGAGGTCTCCAGGAATGGGATGGCAGGAGGAGAGGTCCTCTGGGTCTGTGCTCCAAGTGCAGCTTCACCTCCAGGTGAATTTGGGAGCAGCTTGTGCATCCCTGGTGCCAATGTGGAGGCAGGAGAGGAAGGAGCGAGGAGGAGAGAGGCCAGATTGCTTCAACTCCCAGAGGTGAAGGATGTCTGTGGCCACAGGGTGCAGCTGACAATTCCCAAGGTGCTAATTTTGGGCTTGGTGCTTCCCAGCCCAGAGCAGGCCTCTCCCAGGGGCTGGCAGATGAGGCAGAGCTGGAGGATACCTGCACTGCACAAGGGAGAACCAGCATGTGAGCGAGGTTCTGACCGTGGGGAGAGGTGGAAAGTCTTGGGGAGGGTCAGGAGAGGAGGAGTGATGGTGTCAGGGCATGGATGAGCTGTAGCCCTGTGATCCAGCCCTTTCTGTACCTTTTGGTTGCCATCAGAATGGACTTCAGGGTCCCATTCCCATTTCACTGTGCTTGAATTTGGTTTTTGGTGTGGTGGTGAAGGCTTGCATGGTGAGAGAGAGCCATGGCAAGTGGAGAAGAGAGGGAAAAGCATGAGCTTTCTTTTTCCTAGGAAGCACAAATGGATGGAGCAGTATTTCTGAACAAACAACTCTCTCCTCCCTGTCTCCTGGAAGCTGCATTATCAGAGCACCATTACTGTCCTCTCTTCTCCCACCAATGAACAGGAATTAAAAATACAACTAATAAAACCCTTTTACTTTCTCCAGCAGGAGGAAAGAAAAAAAAAGCAAAGCAGCCTTGAAAATGCTAAAGGACATAAAGGGCATTCATGAAAGGGTTGGATGGTGGTTATTGCAGCAGGGGGAAAAACATTATTTCACTGTGCAGATAAAAGGAAGTGGAAAAGCAGCATATTTATAGCTGGGGAGCCTGGATTCCTTGTTAAGCTGCTATTATCAAATTAATGTCAAAATGCATCAAACAGGCACGAGTGTTCTGGGCCCCTTATGCAAAGTGCTTGCAAATTGGTTACAAATACATTTGTTTACAGGGGACGAGGCAGGAGCGAGCTAATTAGTCATTGTAGCAGGGCTGTTTTGTGTCTTTTTTTTTTTTTAACATTTTTTTGGCAATTACACAAACAAGCTGTTTTGAAGTATAAATACACGCTGCATTACAGCCCCTTTAAAGGGGAATCAAATGGGAATTGTGGGATGCAGAGGGCTTGGTGTGAGTGGTGTGGAGCATTGTGGTGGAGCATCATTCTGCCCTGCCTGGATGCAGCAGGAGTGCCACACTGGGCACTGGGATGTGCTGAGGAAAGGGAACAACTCCTATCCCTGGCCATCAGGAGGATGGGATGTGGGTGGAAAGGGAACAACTGTTTTTTGGGTCCTCTGAGAGGGCTGAACCCCTCATATGAGGCATGGTGCTGTTTTCATACAGGACCTGTGAAGGTTTCAGCTGCCCACCTCTACCATGGGAATTCCCTTTGGGCCTGGGATGTTTTGGGGTGGTTTTGGTGTCAGCAGCAGCTGCCAGCTCAGGGTGTGAAGCTCCTTGTGCCCAACTGGTGGGTACTGACATGGTTTTGGATGTAGAGAGCATCCCATGGGTGAGTGAAGAAAGGAATCTGGTGCGAGCTCTCCCAGGTGAACGTGTCCTCAAGGCTTCTTTAACAAAACCACAGGCTGCACCTCCCAAACCCATTAATGAGGAAGGGAAACAGGAGAGCTTATCTGATCCTCAGTGTGGGAATGGTTGGGGAATTTGGTTGGGGGGCAGATGGAAACTTCCTGCTGCCCTGCATCTTAATACATCCCATTCTGGGAGTAAATCACACCTCTGCCACTCAGGGAAGCTGCTAATTGAATCTGCTCTGGTGGGAGAGGATAAAGCCAAGAGGCATCTACCACCATTATTTTTAATTTACTAAGAAAGAGAAAAGAGAGAGGAAGGAACAAGTTGTGCCCCTCTCATGCTGGAGGCCCTGACATTTCTTGGCAGAAGGTGCAAAAACCCTATGGCTGCTTCTCCTTTTGGATTTGTTTGTGGTAAATCTGCCCTTCAGGCTGAAATAACCCTTCTGAGCAGGTCCTGCACTCCCAGAGGTGCTGGGAACATTGAGTTTAATGCCATTATAAAACCCTGTTGTGGGTGGGAACAGAAGAGGAGAAAATCTCAGAGGACCAAGAGCAGTGGAGAGGGCAAGGCTTTCCCCAGCCTCCTGCAGGAGCTCTGATGTTTGCACCAGCTTTTATTCATTTAAAACTCAGGGTAACCTTTCTCTGCACCTTGGGCCTGCTTTTCAGCTCTACCTTCAAACTCCAAACCTCTCATTACCATTTTTTGCCTTGTTGGCTTTGGTGGGCTCGTTTGCCATGGAGAGGGCGACCCACTCCATTGGGATCAGGGACTATGATTTTGAGGAATGTTCCCATTTCCAGCATAATCCTACCCCTGCCCTACAAGGTGTGCAGGGGCACAGCTCAGCTGGTCAGCAGATGCACCAGCAGCTCGTTGTAACCAGGCTTTGCCTCGTGCCCAGGTGTTCCAGTCAGGACCTGTCTCTCATTTATGGCAGGGCTCTGGTGTGACTGTCACCTCCTGTGGTTGTTGGTGACCGTGCCATGGGATCCTGCCCTGGTCTAAGCAGTCAGTGTTTCACACCTGCTCTTCTTATCCAGGGGTGTTCCAGCATCTCCTTGCTCTGACAGCTGGGAGCAGACCTGGAATTTCCACTCTCTGTGAGTCACCCTGGTCACCCTTTCCCTTGCAGAAGGCTGTGGAGCCTGATGGCTTTGTCTTGGTGGGAAGGGATGATGGGGCACAGATCTGTGCTTGATTTCCTTCTCCACTGTTAATTAACATAATGAGGGTGCAGCTTTTCTTGGAGTTGAGTGTGGCAGTGACTTCCAGGCTGCCTGGCGAACCTCCCGGTTTCCAAACGTGCCCAAAGTACCCAAGGACCTTCCCTGGTGTGTTCTTGGACGTGTTCCTCAATAACCTCCTCTCCCATGTCCAGAGGGATGGAAGCACTGCCTTCAGTTCTGCCTCCTGTATTCCCCACAGAACAGGATGTTCCCACAGGATTGAGATGTCCAAGGTTTCAGTGGAAAACATTACAGCTGTCCTGCCCTTGTGCTTGTTGAGCTGGAGGGAAAGGATGAAGATGTTTCCTCGAGGATGAGGGGCAGGAATTGAGTCCTTGGCATGGAGATGATGATCCCCTGGGTGTGGGAGTGATGTGGGGCACAGAGCTCGGCAGGAACGTGGTGCCCAATAAGGCTGCCGGCGGTTCGGGGTGACCCAGCATCCTCTTCCTCTCCCACGTGGGCAGCACGAGGGCTGAGCTGGGCTGGGGAAGGATGTGGATTCTCCTGATAAGAGGCTCTGGTTCCTGCTGCTGCAGATTTACAGCCTGGGAGCGGGCAGTGGGCGCTGTGCTTTCGCTGGGGTGATTTATCGCCGCTCAGGGCAGCAGCTGCTTCCCTCTCTGGCCAGGGCCTGCACGGGGAGCTACAGCTGCCTGACTCAGCCAGGGGAGGCAAAGGCTCAGCCGAGGTCACCCCATGCTGGGACACAGGTGGGAGCAGGTCTCTGTCACCTGTGGCCTGGAGAATGTCCCCATCCCAGCATGGGGAGGGCTGGGACCCGTGGCAGGGTCTGTCCCGTGGCAGCAGGGACGCTCGCAGCCTTTCAATCCCCGGTCCCACATGCTGGAGCCCACCCCACTCACAAGTGACCCACGTGGGAGACCCAGGACCACCAGCAGCCCCACGAAGCAATGCCTGCACTGCCCAGTTGTATTCCATGTGTCCCTTTGATACAGATAATGCCAGGAGGGATGAGCTGCAGTGGGCAAGGAGGGGAGGATGAGGAAGGAAAGGTCAGATGCCATCACTGCACTCCCTTCCATGTCCCAGCTCCTGCCTGGGTGAGCTTCCCAGCTCCTCTGGTTTGTTTTAGAGGCAGCATGGGGGCCCCAGCTCCCTGCAAACCCTCCACACTCTGGGTTTTATTGGCATGTGGAAATAGTTTTTTCTGGTTTCAGATCTGGCTGATCACTGCCCTCCCCCCAAAAGGGGCTGACAACCACGGGCGACCCGACCGCACTCATCTTCCTCCCTCTTTCTTCTTTCTCCCCACATTGTTCTCCAAAATCCCAGCTGCTGCTTTTCCCTCCTCCCTTTCGTATCCTCTCACATCAGCTGGGATGGGTCTGTCTGTGTTTTGTATAAAAGTTCTTTTTTGTTGTCTGTACTTCTCCCCCCATCCTCTCCTTGGGGCCGTGCAGGGGCAGGAGCTCTGGGCACCCTCGTTGTCACCCCCAGGCTGGCAGTGGCACAGGGGGAAGCCTTGGCAGGGGTGAGGACATCAGCATCTCCAGAGTCCTCATTTTGCTTCTCTGACAGAGAAACTTGGCAGATCCTGGGGCCAGAGCCACCACATTCCTCCCTTATTTCTCACTGGTGGAGCACTGACTTGGGGGGTTCCTGGTGAGCCAGAGGGGATGGGATGGGGCAGGGCAGGTCTCCTCGTGTCCCTGGGATGCTCCCTGATCCACCACAGGCTTGGGGTATTGATTTTATTATATATTTATGTGCCAGTGCCTGGCTGCAGCCCCCACCAGCCCGGCCCAGCTGTGTTCAGGCAGCCAAGCAGATCCCAGGGGACCCTCTGGCATCAGCAGGAGCTCCACCCTCTTGGTGGGGACCCCAGCCCTGGGAAGGGGCTGAGCTGGGCTGTCCCTGGCTCCGTGGTGGGGTGGATGCTGAGGTTCCTTCTGTGGTTCCTTGTCCCCCTATGCTGGGAAAGGGGGTACAGTGGGGAGAGACCAAGCAAGGACTGGAGAGCCATTGGTACCTGAAGAGAGGCTCGGTGTGAGCTGGTCAGGGAGTCCCCAGTGTCCCCATCACCATTCCTGGCTCCTCTTCCCAGTGCTCAATGGCTTTTTCCACCTCCACTCTTCCCACCCAGTGTGATGAGGGCCCCTGGGCAGCCTCAGAAACTCTCCTGCACTTCTGAGCCCTGGGGTTGTTCCCTGTTCCCAAACTTCTGCCATGTCCCCTCTCCTGCCAAGGACACTGGCTGTCCCCCTGCCAGTCTGCAGCGTGTAATAAATCAAATTTGGGTGAAACACCAACACTGGTATTAACTCACCAACACTGCACAGGCTGTCCCAGCTGAGATGGAAATGGCTGCATGCTGAGGATCATCCTGGGATGCTCCAGAGGAACATCCTGGGAGTCAGCAGGGAGCAGGTGAGGGTGAGGAGCATCTGGAGGGAGGCAGCAGGTGACACCCACGAGCGAGTCCCTTCCAGCCAGTGGGGAAAGTCTGTGGGCTCCATCCTCCTTTGGGTGGGCTCTGGCAGCCTGGAGAGCAGCTGGGGGGGGGTCTGGATCCTCCTTCTTCCCCGTGGGACTGTGCCTCCGAGCCAGCATCTCCCGAGGTAATCACTTTCCTCCTTTCTCTGTTTGAAGATCATTTTAAATGCATGACTGGCAATTCAAGGGAAAACAGAGGAATGCTTGGTGCTGCTGAGGATCTCAGCCCAGCCAGGGGAGACATGTTCCTTTAGTGGAATCAAACATCCGTCAGGGAACGGTCGTGCAAATTTATTTTGCTTTTCTTCTTTGTTACCTGTTCCATTGATCTGGAGCCTGTAGCAGTTGGCTCATGGAGAGACAGGTTTGTTCATTCAGGAGCCTTGCAAAGCCTCAGTCGGTGGGTGAGGAGGGGACTTTGCCAAAGCTCCTGGCTCTGGGGACACTCTGTGCCGTGTGTGGGGACTGTGGGACACATCCCTCCAAAGGAGAGGGGAAAGGGCTTTGCTGTGCCCTGGGCACTGTGCAGACCTGGAGTGGCCCTGGGAAGGCAGGAGAGGGCTGCCAGCTCTGCCAAAGCTGCTTCCCACCACGGGAAGGGACAAGGACACTTGGTCACGCTGCTGGGACGGTCACCACCAGCCCTGAGGAGTAAATGTGTAAATTTTAAACCTTTAAAATCACAAGGTGGGCTTTAAAATGTCCAGCTGTGATATTGTATTTGATTTTATCGCTATTATTAGACTCTTCAGTCCATCTGGATGTTTTCAGGGAGGTTTTGGGTCCTGTGGTGTCTTCATGTTGAAGAGAGGTGACTCCAGCCTGGCTGGAATCCACGGCTGAGCCTGTGGGAAGGTGTCAGGCTGCCCTGCGTGGTCTGAGTCTGCAGAGGATCCCAGGTGGTTTGGCTTGGAAGGGACCTTAGAGATCACCTCTTTCAAACCCCCAGGTTGCTCCAAGCCCTGTCCAACCTGCCCTTGAGTCTTCTCCTCCAGCAGTCTCATCTCCTGGGAATGAAGAGCAGATGGAGCTGCCTGGGGAAGGGCTGGAGGCTGCTGCTCTCACTGCTGCAGGGGATCTTCTGCTCCAGGCAAGGAAAGAGCCAAACTCCCCTTGGAGCAGGAGCAGGTCCAGTGTCTGGAGGCTGAGAAGACTCTCTGTGACATTCCCTGTGTCCCTCCAATGCTGCTGCTCTTATTTCCTGCTGGAAGCACTGCTTTGTCCTTCAAGAAAATTACTTTTTTTGCTTGAATCGAGTGTTTTGGTATTTTTTCCTTGCAAATCCCATCTCTGTGTGTCTTCACTGCAGGTAGTGGGGGCCAAGCCCTTGGCTGATGACTTCAGATGAATTAAGACACCTGTGGGTGTCCCCACCACGTGGGCTTGTGTGGCTGTGGAGGAGCCTGCAGCTGGGACAAGCAGGGAGATGCCTCATTAAAGCAATTTGGGAGACGCTCATCCGCACAGAAATCTGAATTTATTCTGCTCGTGCTGTCTCTCCTCCATCTCCTCTTCCTTGAGCAGAGGAATTGGCTGGTAAGGAGCAGAAAGCACAGGGATGTCCAGGGGCTCTTGGCTGGGAAGGGAGAGGGTGGAAACCCAACTCTCTGATCCGGTGCCTCCCCCGGCCCCACAGATGGGAAATAATCCCAACAGCACCCATCCTCTGCAGCCACCCCCTCCTCCTGACGAGGATTTCTCCTGTCATTTCAGGTATCTTCTCCTTTCCCCGGGCTTTTCCTCAGCCCAGCAACGTCTTGTCTGAACAATTCACCTAAAAATTCAGGATGGCGAATAAATTCGGGATAATTGCTGAGGGCTCGCAGGCAATCCTCTGCCAGAGCATGGCTGAACTCCTGCTGAATTATTTAGCTGCTAGGAATTATTTGCCCTGCCCTGCTACGGAGGAAAAGCTCCTTCCCAACCTTTGCCTGACGGATGGCCTGGCTGGGGGCGACTCCCCGGGTGCTGACTCAGCCCTTTCCCAGCTCCCTGCCTGCTCCTGCTGCCTGCAGCCTCTGCTGGATGCCTGGGCAATTCCTGCTGCCTGCAGCCTCTGCTGGATGCCTGGGCAATTCCTGAAGCTTTGGGGGTCCTTCAGGGTGGGTGTGAGGGTCTTAATCCCAAACCATCCTGTGGCTGCAGAGTTCCATCTCTCTGTGGCCATCATGCTCTGCCTCCCCCTGTGAGATGGAGAATCTTTGGTTTGGGGAGGTGGAAAAGGCTCCTTGGTGCAAGCCCTGGAAAGAGCTGCTGATGCAGGGATGGAGTCACAGGTGGAGTCAGAGCAGGGATGCAGGCTGGAGACTTCCTGGCTTTAATGTCATATCTCTGTGAAATGCTCCCTGGTGATGTCCTTCACCCCTCTCCATCCCTGAGGATGTTCCTCATCCCACACCGCAGCAAGCGCCTCTGGGCTGAGCCAGGTGAGCTGGGAGCTCTCTCCTGCCCATGGATGATGGGGTGATGGCCTCTGTGGGCTTGTGGGACCCCACTGCCCACTCCTCCCCCCAGGAAACACAGAGAGATGACCCTCAGAGGTGAGGAGCTGCTGGCCTGGCCTCATCAATCTCCATTTGCATCCAAAGAAGAAGGAAAAAAAAAAGAGATTTAGGAGCAAGATCAATATTGAAAGAGCCTGGTTTTTTTGCCTTTCCCTGTCCTCCTCTGGGGGTGGGAAACTCAAGGCAGGTACTGGGAGTAAATCCTCCTGGCTACCTGGGTGTAAATCAGGAGGGAGATGATGGATTTACAGCAGCCCAGCCTGATTTACACTCCCGTGTCTGGTCCCTGCAGGTGGGGACGTGGCCCTGGGGAGGTGAAGTGCTGGAAGGGGATGGAGCCACCACCACCTCCTGCTGTGGCTGAGGTGAGGCTGGGGCTGCTCTGGGGGTGGCTTTCCTGATCTTTCTCAACCCAGGGCAGGGAATTTGGGACATTTTGCTTTGCCTCTTTCTGCTGGAGCTCAGCAAAGCACATCCACTGGGACCCAAGTGCCAAAGCGAAGCAATGCCCTGCTAGGGGCTGACTTTGTGGCTTGGTGGGGAAAAAAAGGCTTTGGGGGTGATGCTTTCCCCCTCCACCCCTCCTCCTCCCCTCACATCTCAAGAGCCAGTGAGGCTTGCTGGTGGCAGGCTTGGTGTACCCATGGAAGAGGAGAAGACCCTTTGGAAAATCCTCCTCAAAGAACTTTGGGAAACCCGGGGGTGCTGATGGGGGAGCTGTCCCAGCTCTGGGGCTCCCGTGGGGAGCTCTGGGGCCGTGGCAGGGCTGGAGCAGGCACGGGGAGCTGTTGTTATTCCTCTCATGCAGCAGGAAGGATTTCTGTGATAAACCATCACGTGGGCAGAGCCCGGGTGAGCTCTAATTGCTTCTATTTGCATAACGAGGCGAGGCTCAGCATCCTGCTGATATTTGAAAGAGGAAAATCAAAATCAGCTCTAGATAAACAACTCTTCCCCCCCCCACACACACACCAATCCCTGCCCCCAGCTCCTAATTTGTGCATTTTCTCCCTTAATGCAGGTTTTTCAGGTTTTTGGTCTCCTCAGGAGCAGCGAAACCCCCCCAGGACCCCTCCCACTGGGGCTGGGGGTGCTGCCCCCTCCCCTGGCCGAGGCAAAGGAGGCTTTCCCTGGAGCTGGCGGGGAGGGAGGTGATGTGGAGGTTCTGAGTGGGAGCTGGAGGGAGGATGGGGCTGGGATCGGGGCTGGAGAAGCGGAGTCCCGGCTGGAGAGCCCGGGCTCAGCGGGTCCTGCCGGGGCTGTGCGGTGCAGGAGGGGCTGGGGGCCCGAGTGGGAGCCCAGCAGATGTCACTGCAGCCCAGTGCCACCGCAGCCTGGCCCTGCCAGCTCCTGGGGACCTGCCCGGGCCGGGATGGGATGGGACAGGACCTTTCCTCACCTGTGATCTCCCAGCGTGGAAGGAAGGGCTCTGTTTGCAGCCCAGGGATTGCTCCTGCTCGTGGGAATCTGGAACAAGGTCCAGAAGGACCTGCAAAAAGGAGGTGCCATCCCCTGGCTGTGCTGTGACACCAGCCATGTCCCCAGGTGTGCTGTCCCTCTCTAAGCCATCTTCCCTACACACCCACAGCCCAGGGGACCAGAAGCATCCCTGCTCCTCCTGTCCCCTTGTGTCCCCAGGGTCCTTCAGCCAAGCCTGGGTGTCCCCTCGGCCCTGGGAGGACCCTGGGCATTGCCAACTCTTGCTGGGCCCCCATGGCTCTGGGGCCTGGGGGGGCAGTTCTCCTGGCTGGGGTTCCAGGGGGTTTTCAGGCTTCTCTCTGGCAGGGGGTGGTGCCTTGCTCACTCGAGGCCAGGTAACAGACACCAAGCACAAATATGTCGTGTCCCTTCCTTGGGGGATGAGGAAAATGGGCTCCTTCCTCCTCCTCTTCCTCCCCAGCATGAGGGCTGGTGTCCTCTGAACCCTTTGCTGCCCTTTGGGGGAGAAGTGCTGACTCCAGATGTTTCCCTAAATGAGAACCTTCTGCAAACAGTGCCGGATTAGATTAGATTTTAGGAAGAAATTCTTCCCTGTGAGGGTGGGGAGGCCCTGGCACAGATTCCCAGAGAAGCTGTGGCTGCTCCTGGATCCCTGGAAGTGTCTAAGGCCGGGTTGGACAGGGCTTGGAGGAACCTGAGACAGTGGAAGGTGTCCCTGCCATGGCAGGGGGTGGAATGAGATGAGCTTTGGGGTCCCTTCCTTCTGGGGTTCAATGATTTTTGCTTTTTTGGCCCATCCATATTCAGGGACCTCCATCCTGCAGTGGGGCTGCAAGGATGGGGCAGACCTGGCTGCATTCCCCTGAGCAGCATCCACTGCTCCCTCTGCTCTCCTGCCTGTGCCCAGCACGTGGCTGGGGCTGCTTCCTGCATCCCTGTCCTGGGCCATGAACATTCCCTTTCCCTCGGCCCTCGTGGTGTGTGAAAGCCCCTGACCATGCCAGTGGGGCAGGAATATTTCCCCCAGCCCCTCCTCATCCTCCAGATCCCGCAGAAGCTGCCTGGGGCAGGATGGAGAAAAGGAGAAGAACCCTCAGAGGTGGAAGGAAATCTGTGCTGCCGCTCTTAAAGGTGGGGGAGAAAAGGAACCAGAGGGGCAGGAGGTATCTGGTGCTGCACATGGGGGCTGTGTGCACACACCAATTTTCCATCAGGCTGATAAAAAGACCAGGAGCTCTTGAAGCTGAAGCCAAGATGAGGAACCTGTGGCTGTCCCAGGGGTGCTGGGGGGATGAGCTGTTTACTCAGGAGCAGCAGGGATGCTCTGCCAGGAGCTGGGGCATTTGGCTCTGGGGCTGGGTTCAGCATCCCAGCCTGTGCTGTGAGCAGGGATGCTCAGGAACCTCCACCCTCATCCCCACACTGGTGGTCCAAGGGGATGCAGGATGGAGAGGGTTTCCCCCCTTGCTGGGTCTCTGGCTGAGCTGGGGGTGCTGGGGCTGGTCCTGGCTGTGCTGGGGCTCCCCAGGGCTTCAGTGGAGCACACCCAGCCCAGACCCCAGCTGGGAACCTGTGGCTTTGTGCTGGCCTGGGCAAGGGTTCCCCATCCCAGCCAAAGGTTCTCTGGTGCCTTCTGCCCCAGCAGCAAGAGGATTTTTCCTCCTCCCATGTGGAAAGCATTTCCCAGTGCCATCACACAGCTCCTGCTGCCCTGCCTGGGGTCTCGCTCGCACCTCCAAATTTCCAAATTTCCAAGGGCTTCCTGGGCTCTCTGTTCTCCCCCTCCATGTTGCACTGGGGATTTGTATTTCATTCTTATTTATCTCTCTGTAGGTTTGTCCCTGTCATTGCTGCTGTTCCTGGCTTTCCAGCAGGTTTGCTCTGCAGAGAGCTGCAGGTTGGCTATGAAATATGACAAAGCGTTCATTTAAATGCACACCATGATGCTGGTGAGTCCATTAGGGGAATTAATTTGAATGGTTGGCGTTTAATAAACAGCCTCATTCCTCCTCTCCACACACAGCCCCCACCTCAGCACTGCTGGCAGCTTGGAAGGGTTAAAAAAACCCCCACATGTGGATATTGGAGGGAGAGGGGAGCAGGTATCAGGGTCGGGAGTAGGGAGCGGGGAGGGGGGAATAATAAAAGAGATCTGGTGTTGTAAGAGGAATTGCAGTTTGTTTTGTTCACAGCGAAAAATAAAGCACATGTGGAAGGGGTTTGGGCTCACAGGGTGTTTGGTGCATGGAGAAAACGGGGAGGGGGGGACAGGGGGGACAGGCTCCGGCTGGAGGGTCCCAGCCTGGCCCCGAGCACGCGGGGCTGGGGGAGGAGAGGGGGCTCCAAGGACGTTGCTCCCCATATGGTGTGTATTACAAGCTCCTTTCTAGTTGTAAAGATTAATTTAAAGCCTTTCTCACCTCCCCCCCATCCCTCTTCCATTGACAAATGAACATCTGGGCTGAATGCTGCCCAGATCCTAATCAAAGCATTTTTCCAGGGCCGTTGTCTGCCTTTATGGCTATCTGCTCTTCGGATGCTCTGCAGTTCCAATGCACTTGGCAATTCAGCCTGTAAATACCCCTCTCCAGGATTTATGATTGGGGATAATGTGATTTTTTTCTCTTTGCCTCTGGATTCGTTTGTTTGGTTTAGTTAAACGACATTTCCTTGTCTCTGCATAAGCGAGAGCACGAAGGGAATTTTCTTCCCTCCCCTCTTTGCAGGGAGTTATTAGCAATGGGCAAAAGTGGCTTTTTTGGGGGGCTGATGGGCACACTGGGGTGGGTGAGGGGGGCAAATCCAGCCCTGAATCCCTGATGAGCACCCCTGGTCATCCCAAACCATCTATTTTTCCTACAGGAGGTTGTTTTTGAGGTTTTTTGAGAAAGCAGCTTTTCACCAAAGCAGAGCTGAGCTCTTTCCACAATATTCAAGGGTTTCTTCATCAGGGAGAGGCAGCACAAGACACAGCCCAGTATGGAAAAGCTGTTTGCTCCCCAAAATGAGGCTCAAGAAGCCAAATGAGTTGCTTGAAAACCCGGGAGTGCTGTGGCTGGAATCCCATTCCCACCAGGCTTGATTTTTCCCCTCCAAGCTCCAGTTTGGGAGTTAAAAGATCAATATACAAAACCTAGCTAAGATATTGAATAATGTTTGTCACGCCCCAGGTGCTTGAGCCAGGGAAAAAAGGCAGGAAAATCCCTTTAGGGCAAATATAGGGAGTTGGAGGGGTTGTGGCATGGAGTCCCTGTGTTGGTGCTTGTCCCTAAATGAGGAGAGAGCTGGGAAACACAGAGCTGATGGGTTTGGAGCATATCCTGAGTATATTTACTCCTGCAGAAATCCTGCCTCCAGCACCTGGGCTTCCCCTTCCCTCTGACAGGGCATTGAGGCTGGTTGCTTTTCCCAGTGGATGCTTTAAGGAAGGTGTGAGAGTTCAGTCCATTTAAACCACCATGGAGAGGCTGTGTTTACACAGAAAGTGTGCAGGGTGATGCACCAGTAATTAAAAAGTTCTCCTGAATGAGATAAAAAAATCACTGGGGTGGAAAGTGCTTGGCTGGTCCAACTCCAGGAAAAGGTGCAACCTGGATTTTGGTGGTGCAGGGTTGGGTACCATCCATCACCAGGACCCTCCCCACCCCGGGGTGTCACTGGGGAAGCTGAGGAACATCACTGGGCTTGTTTTTCCTAAGAGACTCTGAGTTTCCCACAAATACAATGAGCCAGGATGAAGCAGGCAAATCCCTGCTAATGGATCTGGGATTGTGAAGAGCCAGAGCTGGACTCCTGAAGGGTGTGGGGCTGAAATGACCCCAGCACCGACCCTGGATGAGGACAACCAGAGGTAGGGAAGCACCTTCCTGAGCACCCAGAGGAGACTTAGGGGAGAATTTTAATTTATCTGCGTTTTTGCTGTTGATTTTTAGAGCACTCAGCACCTCTTGTCTCTTTTCCATCCCTTTCCTCCCGATTCCCCCCAGATGAGCAGTAAGACAGCGAAGCCTGGTGTCAGCCCACGGCTGACCCATGGCATCCTTGGGGACAGAGCAGTCCTGGGGCTGAGGAGAGGGGATTGCTGGAGTTTCACAGCGGCACAATCCATCACCGGGGGCACCGCAGCGGGTGGGGTGGGGTGAGGAGGAGGGTTGGGTGCTGGGGGGCATCGCGGCCAAGGAGGCTTTTCGGGAAGGGGGAGGAGAAGGTGTGGAAGGTGTTGGGGAGCCTTCCTCGATGTCCCCAGGGAGGAGGAGGAGGCGATTCCCGGCAGTCTCCGGCCTCAATCCGCTGCAGGGCATCGGGAGGGGGCGGCCGGGGCCCCGCTGCCGAGCGGGGATTTGCAGCTGAACTCTGCTCAGAAAGTCGCTCCCAGCCTTTTCTCATTTCTTTCTGGATTTAAGGCAGCTTCCAAATTCCTGCGCAGCCAAATCCTGCCTGGGACTGCCAGGAAAGCCGGCCAGCAGCAAGTACGTGCCGTTTGTGTACCCAGAGCACAGCCAGGGTCGCTGTTACCCCGCGGGTGATGATGATGATGATGATGACGGGACGGAGCTCCAGCCCTCCCCAGGATGTGACCCCGGCCCTTCCCGGGACCCCCTGCCCTGGGTGCTGCCCGGGTGTCATCTCTCCTTCATCGCTGCCTTTTTATACACCAAAACACGCCCCCCCCCCTCCAGATTCCCTAAACTTTACCGCCCTCCCCGTAACCTCCCACCCAGCCGTGGAAGGAAACACGCTGGCTTCGGGCACTCCCAATGGGATTTACGATCCCCGGGATTTCCTGCACTGTCTGTCATCGCTCTTCCCGCTTTCCCACCAACAAACCACACCCGTTTGTTTCAGGGCGCTCCTTCCACGTTTCTTTATGTATTTTTATGTCTCAGTCCCTCGGGAGGGTTTTGGGAGACAGCGGCAGAGCAAAGAAACCCCGAGGTCACAGCGAAGGGCACACGTCTGGTCTCCATGGGGAATGTCAGGGGAAAGGGGGATCGGGAAAACCCTGCATCCCTGCACTCCGAGGTGCTTGGGGGTTCCACGGAAGCCACCCCAGCGTGTGGACCCCAAAGCAGCCCTGGGAGAGCTGGGAGCAGGGCGAGGAGGGGCTGCACCCGCAGCATCCTCCCGGCCATGCGGAGCCGGCTCCAACCGAGCCCACCCATGGGACGCCTGAGCTGCTCTTTCCACTGGTGACTCATGGAAAAACCACTTGTTTTGCAGCAGTGCTCGGCATGTCGGGTGATCCTGCCTCCCTGCCTCGCTTGTCTGTCTGTTTTTTTAAAGGATCATTGGTGTGAAAACCTCTGGGATCCCGACCTTCCTGCGGAGCTCGCTCACCTGAAGGCGTTTTCCCCTGGATGTGTGCAGGGCTGGCTGTGCAGGCCACGCTCCATCAGCTGCCTGGGAGGCAGCCTGGTCACGCTCCCAGGGTTGAATTTTTTGGGGATTAGTATTTTTGAGTGGCTCTTATACAACGGCGTTGGAAGCTTGGAGGGTTTCCACCGGCTCCTCACGTGTTGGTTTCCACATTCCTGCCAGCACCGCCGGCTGCACGGGGCCCCCCAAATCTCTCCACAAGGTTTGTGGCACAACCTGAGCTGATGGGGCTGGGGACTCATCCAGGCTTGTCCTGGGTGTCCCCACTGTCCCCAAGGCCAGGCAGGACACGGAGAAGTGAGACCTTGCTGTGTGGCTTGGCTTCTTGATGCCTTGTAGGAAGCAAGCAGGATCCATTGCTAGATTTGGGTTAAAACACTCAGAACGGGAATGATGCTGATTCCCATCAAGCTCCCAGCACCACACTGCTTCCCAAATTCTCACCTTTCACTGCTTTTTCTCCAAGTCTTTCAGAGGGCAGAGGTGGAGCACGGCCCTTTCCCAGTGGGACCGGCCCATCCCAGACCCGGTTGCAGCAGGAGTCTGGGCCAGCTCTGTATTTAACTGAATTGGCTCTTTTCAAATGTTTTTTCTTAGAAATAGGCATTGAGAGGGATGTTCTGTGGTGCTCACTGCTGTGTACCACACCTTCACCCTTTCCTCATGGAGCACTGAGTGTGCCACTGCTCTCTGGAAAGCGCATTAGCAAATTTTTTTTTTTTTTGGGGGGGTGCTGATTTAGTTTGGAATCTGGCATGGAAAATAATTTCCAACCCCCAAATTAGAAACAGAATAATAATACAGAGCCTTGTTTTGGAGGAGGTGGTGTGTGTCATCCCGCAGCAATGAGAAACTTGTGCTGGAGAGGAGCAAAGAGCTGTGATTTGTTTTTTTAACACTCCCCAAAGGACTGACGTGGCTCTGGGATGCTGCTGCTCCCTTCTACCCATGGATGGGGATGGGACAGTTGCTGTGGGCAGGGGGCTGTCCTCACATCATGTGAGGGGCTGTACCACCCAATTTTGTTGTTCTTACCCTTGGTTTTGTGGAGAAAAGGGGATTGTGCCATGTGGTTTTCTGCCTTGCTCTTCCCTAAGGAGTTGGGATGGAGAGCTGATGTCCAGGGATGGGACAGGAGCCAGTATTTTGCCATGCTGGGCTGGAGGGAGGGATGAGCAGGCGTTTCTTTCTCCTTGGGATTTTTTATTTTGAATGCTGTGGATTAGAGGGAATTCACTGCGAGTTGCCCTCTCTATGGTATCTCTCCCCCAGAAAACACCAAGTCCTATGAAAACTGAGCTGGACTCAGAACAAAAAGCCATGCTGAGGCAGTAGCTAGTCCTGCCTGAGATGGGCTCACTGGCCACCACAGCATTTGCCAGAAAACCCTTGAAAATAACATATTTTTAAAAATTGTGAGGGGTTTCCTCCTGTGTGGGAGCAGTGGCTGCTCAGCCAATTTAAATGCTGAATTCCTGTGCAGAGGAGCATTCACCCCACTCTAGTTCTCTCCCTGTGGATTATAACAAACTCTACACCCCAAATGTGTGCCCAAGCTGGGGTGCCCCATCTGCCTTTGGGATGTCCTCAGACAGGTCCTGGGGGGAGAGGTCTGCATGGAGCCAGTCCCTGGGATTTAATAAGACACTTGTTGTATGTTAAATATCAAGGGCTGATAGGAAACATGTGTCCCGAGGATTAACAGCCGTGTAAAAGATAAAGCCATGACTTAAACCTCCAAACAGGGTGTTTCAAATAACCCTTCACGGCTGCAATCTGCACTATTGGGGTAACCAGGAGTGGGATGGGGAAGGTAAAATGTGTATTGCAGCTCATGGTGCTCCCAAATCTCTGGGATGGGCTTGGGACTGGGTTTCCTCCCAGCAAGGTGATGCCCAGGGATGCCAGATCACACAGGGGTGTTGTCAGCTCCTTATTCCCCCATTTCTTCCTCCCTTTCCCCCTTCTTTTAACAGTTTTTTATTTCCTTTTTTTTTTTTTCTTTTTTTTTTCCCAGGCCCCAGTTTCTCCCCTGTCGAGGCAAACGCTTTGGCTAATTAGCAAAACGTGTCAAAGAAAATGATTAATGTCCCGGGAGGAGGCTGAGCTGCCTTTGTGCCGGCATTGCCTGACTTCTGCTCTTAAAGGTTTTATTAAAAGATAAGGGAGCTCGTGACGGGTGAGCAAAGCATGTGCTTCCCTGGGTGTTAAAGGGTCGGGGAAGCAGGGGATGTGGGGCAGATTGGGGTCACCCTGGGAGGGAGAGGAGAGGGGCTCGTGTTTCCCTGCCTCTGTGCACCACCGTCACCGCCGTGTCTGGCCTTGGCAGGGGAAAAGACTTTAAAAAAATGGCTGAATGCCTCCTTTATTCTTCCAGGGCAGGTAACTCAATCTCCTCAGCTGGGCTGTGAATGTTGCTGTGTTACAGGACTCTGCCTGGCTGCGTGCTCCGGGAGCGATGCTTTGGGGGGTCTTGGGGGGGAATGCCCAGGATGGGCATCCCAGGGTGGGATGGGATGCTGGGGATTGGGCACAGGCAGGCTCCTGCCCAGGACAGCGGTGGCAGCAGGGACAGAGGTGCTTGGGCAGGGGTTTGATGGTCCCTGTGGTCAGAGAGGTGCCCGTGGTCAGGATGGAGCTTAGTGGGACATCCCTGACAATTTGCTGTGGGCTGAACCCCCCATCCCAGCTCCCTCCCAGGGATCCCAGGCCCAGGTGGGCAGCAGAGGCACAGGAGGGAATCTGAGGCACGGTCCTACTGGGGTCCTGCCAGGACCACCACACACAGCATCCAACTGTCTTCATCTCTCATGGCTTTGGATGTGTTTCCAGCAACCTTCAAAATATTCTTCTTTCAACCCAAACCCCTTCAACCCCCCCAAAACCAGCAGCCCTTGCAGAGGGATCTCGCAAAAGGCAAGAACTTCCCAGCAGCTCCACTGTGGGATCACATAAACCAGAGCTGGCAGTGCCACAGCACCCCTGTGCCATGCCAAAATCCCATCTGGGACATCAGCCTGGGAACAGGGAGAGGGTGAGAGTGGTGGGAGACCCACCAGCAGCACTCTGGTTATTTTATCAAAGCAGGAGCAATTCCCAAACCCAGCAGACACTGATGTCTGAGCCCCTGGATGCACATCAGAGGGGATTTGGGAGGGGGCACAGCTGGCAGGAGCCTCAGGAGGGGCTGCAGGAGCTGCTCTGTGAGGTTTTCCTCCAGCAAACAGACCTCTGGGCTTAATAAGCTATTTGTAAAACTGGCTGTGGATAAACAAGAGACCGTGTGTCAGGCTGAAGGCGGCCTCGCAGGGCTGCGCCGCGCGGGGTGGGACCTCAGCACAGAAATATTTTCAAGATAAACAGAGGAAAATGAGTCCTGGAGGAGGCTGGAGCCACTGGCAGCAGCACGCTGCTCCTCTCCAAGATTATTTTGGGGCAGGAACTTGGCTTTCTGCACACTGCAGCTTTTTTTTTTTTCTGCCTCTGAAGGGAACCTCGCGTGCTGCTGATTCAGAAATAAACCTGAGGAGCGGTGGGCACTGAAGGCAGCAGTGAGGAGATGTGCAGAGCCCGGGGCTTGCAGGGGAGTTTTGGGCTGAGGGCGAGGAGCTGGGATGCACAGCTGCTGCTGCAGATCCCCCTGGTCAGAGCTGCCTTCCCTGGAGAACCTTTGGGTCAGGTAACAATATTGGGTTGGCGGTGTTCAGCTCGGAGAGGAGAAGGCTCCAGGGA
>VYZP01050549.1:3049-67454 GCA_013400635.1 Hypocryptadius cinnamomeus
ACTGCCAAATAATATCTCTGCAGTCAGTCTTAGGAGGGATTGGGGTAAACCCAAAACGCTCAAACACACTGCCCTCAGCACCTGACCAAGCACTTGGAATGAGAACCATCTACTTTCCTTCACTTTCCCTAAGAAACTGGGAAAAGCAGGATTCACCTCCAGTGACTCCAGAGGTGTCTAATCCAAACTAGTCATTTGGGATCCCACAACAGCCAGGGGAAAAAAATACGTTTCTCAGAGCAACTTCAGGACTTAGGATAAGAAGGATCACCCTGTAGAGCTGCAGTCTTTCCCCACTGACTGTAGGGGAAATCTAAACTAACCAGGGCCAGATGCCTCCAACTAAGGTGTCCCTAAACCTATGCAAGACCATTCCCACTGCAAACCCTTCTGTGCCTCAGTTCCTCAGTCTCCACAAACACCAGAAAGGTTTAGAAAATCAACACATCCAAGTCCATGATGTACCCGCAACTCAAAGGACATCACATAACAGTGGGTCCATGCAAAAACCCAATAAATGGGCAAGTCCCATCATTTTTCCACCTCTTGCTTTCCCATTGTTCTTTTTCCTCATCTCATCTCTATCATCACTCCTGCTCTCTGCTGAAGGAAAGCTGCAATATGTCAAGCACATGGGGAAGGATTCTCTGAAGCAGCATTAAAAAAAAAAAAAAAAAAAAAAAAAAGGAGGAAAAGCTCCTCTGAAAAACGTTTTAGTTATTAAGACACTTGGATTTTTCAGTATAAATAAATTTATTCATGAGAGCACTTAAGACAAGTTCTAAGGTTAACAAACACTGCACTATGCAACTCACAGCTGTGACAAATATTTAAGAAATCCGATACAGCATGCCTAAAAATTATTCATTTGCAGGCCTCGTTGCTTTTGAAGATCAACTGTTTTATTTGTAATTTTTGACATTTTCCGTCTTTTCCTGTTTGGCCTGTGAATTTGAAAGGGTTGTAAACACGTACTCCAGCTCTCTGCCTGAGGCACTGGGCTGTTGTCAGCATGCCAAAAAGAAAAGGAAGCTGATAGGTCCTTTGGTACATACCGATATGAAGGGCTTGTAAAGATAGTATTTGTTTGGTTTTTTTGATCTGACTTCGAATCTGGCTGTAGTACCTACCCTTCAGGGAAAAGCAACCTTTAAATAAATGCTTCAAGATTGTGCAAACATTTCAGTAGTTTCAGAGTCCTGGTGTTCTGGGTCAGGGAAGGAAGAAAATACACGTCAGTCAACAGAGATGGAAATGATAAAAAATGGTTAGAGCCACAGCCATAATTTTTTCTGGGCTGGGTGATGGGTTCTTTCGACGGCCGCATCACGTGCTGCTTCACTCATGTGCCTTTTGGCTGGCCTATAAAATGCACTGTGGATTTTATCCATGTGCACACACATACACTTGGAAACAGATTAAAAATACACAGTCCTTTCAAACTCATCACCCATCAGTCCCACAATTTGCTAGTGTTGCAGGATCAGGAAAAAAAATATAAGCTTGCTAGTTTTTCCTGTTAGTCCTCTGAGTTCTGAAATGGTTATCTCTTTCTATTCCTTTGTTTTAGCTACATTTCTGCATTTTTTAAAAAATCCCTTATTTATTACCTAGCTCCTGAGGGTCCCAGCTCTCTGCACATGAGTTGTGCACCAACATGTAAGTCCCAACAACTTCCAAATGGAAGCTTAGGGCTGTGGGAGCTGATCCTGCTGAACAAGCACAAGGCAGAGCCTGCTCTCCTTGGAGAGTTCATAGGCTCGAGGGCCAAAGAGCAGGAGGAGAAGCAGAGACAGAAGGAAGTGAAATGGCTTATTCAAGGCCACAGAGCAAACCAGTGATAAATCTGGAAACAAGACCCACATCTTCTGCACCTTTATTACAGCAGAATAAATCAGCCATTTCTCATTTGCCTCCTGTACTTTCCTGTTACTTCCCAACCATAACCCTTCTGTCTTTCTGCAAATTGCAAGGTATTCTTATAGGGGGGTGTATTTTTCAGGACAAAAGAATCTGCTTCTTACTCCATGGGTGGTTAGGGATGCTGGGAGAACAGAGCCCATACTTGGACACAAAGCAAGGAATCAGAGCTACTACATGCACCTGAGGAAACAGCTCTCAAAATACACTATACCAGGCATCAATTCCTTGATTGCACAATTAGATTTTTTTTTCTTTGTAGATCTAAATTTTTGCTGCTGATTTTTAATAGTGATAAATTGGAAGGGCTTTATCTGTTGGTTGGGTTTGATCTGTACTAGAAAACAGCCCTGGAGCTTACACATCTGGGTTAAAAGCATAGGAAACGGAGTTTTGATCAAAGTAGCAGGACAAGCTGAAAATCTGGAGGCACAGGGACTCACGATCAGCTTGTACCAAAACACACCTAGTCTCACGGATTTCACCTGGTGCTAAGTCCATCATATTAACAACATGCACTTTTCCCTAGAGAAGACCAGCCCTGTGAGTCCTGAGAAACATTCCATGACAGAAGCACATCAGAGAGGCTTCTGCCCCCATAAAACCTGCAGTTGAGGAGAACCAGAAACTGGTTCTTGGAGAATCTGAGAAACCAGCAGTAAGGCAGAGATTTGAGGCAGAATAGAGGTCAACAAAGAAGAAAAGGGAGGAGAAACAGAGGTGCAACAGTTAATGATTTTTCAAAGGCCAGAGGAGTGGAAGGTCAGGGTTTCCCAGCCCTAAGAGCAGATCTCCACTCTCTCCCTTGGCAGAGGAAAACTGCCCTTTTTCCCCCTCATTGGCAGCTTCTGAACATGAAAACACTGGAGGCCAGGGCAAGGAGAGAGGGCAAGGGGAGGAAGGAGGACAGCTGATACATCCAGCACATCTTTCCCTGGCTGGGAAGCACTGGCTGCTGCCAAGGGGCCAGCACAGCCTCCAGGGACCCCCCAGCCCTACATCAAACTCAGGGCACTGCCGCCTACCAGCTGTAAAACCCACAGCAGCCCAGGTTGTTACACTGCTGCCGGACCACCGGGCCAGCTCCGGGCTTGTGTTTGAAGGGAATCTTTCCACGCAATAAAATCCTCAGGCCGTTATGCCTTGGATGCTTGACAGAGCACTGCTGTCACGTTTTCATGGCAATAGCAGCCAGCAGGAGGTGGGATCCCAGGCAGAGACAGTTATGGGGCTGCTGTATATTTGTGGCACAAGTCGGGTGGGGTTTTGTTTTCCAGCATCTAACAGGGCGCTGCATCCTCTCCTCGGCCCGTAACTGCCCCACAGAAAGTACTGCTCTGCTCTCTCCCCCGCTTGCTTCTGCTGCCACACATCCATCCCACCAGTGGCTGGGGTTTGGGGGAATTTGTCTCCAAATGGGAACCAGATTGGAAAACGGATTAGCAGGAATAAGATAAAGAATTAAACCCAATCAGCAGGCGACCGCGCTTTTAAAAGACACAGATGCACGCGATTAGCTTGCCGCATGTGTTCCAGTCAGATCCCAACATCAGAGATGGGCTTGGAGAAAACCTCAAATCCCTGAAGAGCTCGCCGGGGCCCCGGGACATGCCTTTGCACGTCAAGGGCTGGGCACATCCCCAGAGCCATGCCTGGGAAGCACAGGCTCGGGCAGCCCTTTGGTTCCTCATCCCCTCAAACGCATCCCCTTGGTGCCCTCCACAGGGAGGGCAACCCCCTCTGCTCACTCCAGCAGCAGGAAGGCATTTCCATGCCCCCAGGATTGCCTGTGGGAGACAGGCTGAAGAGGAGATGGAGAAAAACTAATCCCAGTCTCACAGTGCCTGAATAAATCCCAGACTCTGTTTGGGGAGGTGGGGCTGGAGAGGAGAAGCAGATTTTTTTTCTCCTCCCCACCCAGGTCACTGAGTGAGTCAGGGGTCAGGGAACAAGGGTGCTGGTCCAGCTCCACCCGCTCCCCAAGCAAGACCAAGGAGGGTGAGAAAATTTAGGGAAGGGCTTCCCACCTCCAGCCGGACGAGGTGATGACCGTTTCATTGTGTTGAGAAATGCTCCAGCGTCTCCTGGCCTCACTCTTACTTAAGATCCATCTAAAAAGTAAATATTGCCGAGAGACAGAACAGCATCTGCACACTATCAAGTTTTCCAGGATCCCAGGCAGTTCTTGGGCTCACCAGCTTCAGGGGGTGGTTTTCTATTGGGTTGATGGGGATGGGATGAGGGGAGATAGCAAGGAAAGAGGAGGAGAAAGGGATTGAGTTCAGTGGAAGGAAAGTTCTGATTTTTGGGTAGCCCTTTCTTGCTGGCAGAGGATCACCATCAAGTTCTTGTTGCTTCGACATTTGATACAGGTTCATGAGTTCAGTAGGAAAACATGAAACCAGAAAGGGCCAAATCCTGACCCCAAACAGGCAGGGAAAGCACTAGCCCAGCCCAGGGAGTACTGTTATTTAGCAGACAGACCACCCTATAGTTCGTAGAACAATAAAATAATCTTAATTCTATAGGACTAAACCCCAAGGCCAGCACGGCTCTTTCCAATTGGTGACAGCAGAGTTGAGCTGTGTGGTTTGCAGCCCTATCAGCCTGGGAGCTCTGAGTATTTTACAAATATCAATTCAAAGGCAAAAGTCAGCTGTGAGAGAGGGGACATTTCTTTCACCGCTTCACAGCTGGTGAAGCAGCAGCAGAGGTCAAACATCAACCTGAATTCCTGTGTGTTAAAGCAGGCTTTCTCCTGCTTCTGGACCTCACCTGGACAAAGCCAGATTACAGCCCCCAGAGTTTCACCCAAGTGATAGGGACAGATTCACAAACAGCTGTGTGTGCCCACCCTTTGTCCAGCCCCCTGTCCTGACCAGGGTCAAAAGCCACCTGTCTGAAATGACCATGTCAAAAGAAATGCGCTGGAAGTGGTGGGAGGGGGGACCCTTTACTTGCAGGATGGTTTTTCCCAGCTCTGGAGTAGAGCTCCAGCAGAGGAGGGTTTAATCCATTGCACTGGGTCACTAGGCAGGTGTGAAAAAGGGCAACATTGTGGTAAATTGCAGCACTTTGTCTGGCAAATTTGCCACAGCATTGTCATGTTTGGTATGGGGTTTATACTTCAGTCTGCCCCCTCAAAAGTTACAGGTTTTTGGAGCTTCCTTCCATGATGTCTGTGTAGCCTTATGTGAACATGTGGGATCACCTCCAGTGGGTTTCAATCCAGCGGTTAATCTCAAACACATCTTACCCATGGAGGAAGACCATACAGGTTCATCATAGCTATTGTGATGCCTTCTCCTGTTTTTAATCCCTTACTGTAAACAGATGGTATTGGGCATGTTTTAAAGAAACTGAGATTAGTGCTTTCTGAATGTGCTCATCCCTCTCTACCAAAAAAAAGTGGTGCTGACTGGTTTTTTTCTTTTCTTTTCCCCTCTGGCACAGAGATGAATCACACCTCAAGTTCCTGTAAGTTTTCAAAGAATATTCACCAAGGAGCCTCTGTGAGATTAAGGCTCAGCCACCAGCAGGCACCTGAGATGCCTTTTGCATGCTGACCAGGAGCACCAGCCTCCAGGAATTTAGGTCTCTGTTTTTGCTGCTCATGAAACAATTTTCTGGCACTGAAACTGGTATGCTGTGCAACAGCAAGATTGCACATGGGGTGGTCTAAGGAGATAAGCAAGGACAGTTTTGAAGGGAGAGAGAATATCAGTTGTAAAATAGGTTTGATTAGGGCAAAAAAAACCCCACCGCAACTCCATTGTAACTCTGGATATTCCCAGAGAACTTTACAAATATCTACTTTCCCTCCTGCAATGAGCTCCCCAGAAAATCAATCCTCTGAGAGCAGCAGGATTGGATCCTGCATTCATTATTCTGCTGCATCTCCCTTTCACCCAGCCCGCTCTCATTCCTGACATGACAACTACAGAGCCCCAAACACAAGTGGTCTTGCCCAAACTCTCTGATTTGAGCCACAAGACTGGGGCCAGCTGCCCCTTTCCCCTTCACCCCACAGCCACCCTGAGCTCCCAAGACACTCTCACCCCCAGTGAAAATACTCCACCTCCTGGAGCCCATGCAGCCACTCCAGCCCCAGCTGGTCAAATCCAAGAAAAAGATTTGTTTAAGCTTTTTCCAGCATACATTCCACTGCAGACATTGCTTTTAATAAAGGCTGCACCACAATCCTTTTCATAATGGCACGAAGCAATCTAGCAATATCCTCCTGTACTTAGAGAGTGAGTTAATGAAGGAATAGGTTAATTGAAACCGACTTCAGTACGGAGCACAAGCGGTTGAGCTGAAACGTGGCATAAAATAGAAATGAAAAGAAAACCCAGCTTCTCAACCCAGCCTGTAGCTTTCTGGCCATACACGGAAAAGAATTATTATTTCTTCTTCGTCTTCTAATATGTTCAACAGTAAAACCACCAATAATATGAAAATAAATTACACCTGGGGCAACCTTATATTGCACTAACAGTCTGGCTCTGATTAGCCTTGCCTTTATCATGCATGCATCGTATTAGTCCGTTTCAAAGAATTCGTGGAGAAATTCATACTTCGACCTTAAAACAGAGAGTAAAAACACAGCTGAATTTAATTACCCACTGACCGCATGCACTGGGTTAGGTAATAAAATATAGAAGCAGTAAGATATGTAATGCTTTATTAAGCTATCTCAGATACAAGAGCATGCCTGGCAATTATGCCTGAAGGCTACTGAAGGCTACTCAGAATCTCTCGCGGACCACCCAAAGAGAGGAGCTAAACAGAACCTGGTCCTTGCTGCACAGCAAAGACATCCATAAATAATACAGCTACATGCAGGCAAAGTGCCTCCTTGCTCCTATCTGCCTTCAAGTCCATATGTTTATCAAACACACATTGCCCTGGCATCCATGAATTCTTCTCAGCCTTGCTCAAGATGTGTTTTTTTAACGCTTTCCCGGTGCACTCTTAAGCCCAGCTTAGGCCCCAAGTTTATGAACGTTTAAATAAAACAGCTAAAAATTAAATAAAGCCCAGAAATGGCAGCATGGGAAAGGAAAAGCCAAACCTGCCTCCCTTCCTTATTCCTAAAATGAAACCACAGATGCAGTTAAAGTGGATAGGTGAGAAGGGAACCAGTTCACAGAACTACTCTGCAGATAAGTAAAACATCTAGGAGAGGTGAGAAGGCAGGGAGGGAGGGGAGAGAGCAAATACTATCCTAATTCCAAAATCAATGGCTTAAAGAAATCCAGAAAAAGGCACAAACTGCAAATACTGATCTTCCCATGTCTATGGTTTCAGACAGTAATTTTTTAATTTAAAAAAACAACCCTTTCTCTCTGTTTTATCCAACCTTATGCTGCCCGCAACATGTAAACTTACCCTAATAGAACAGAACTATACAATGAATAATGAAAAGTTGTGATAAACAGAGGGAAAAAAATCCCATTGAAAGACACATTGCCAGGGAATTGTACTATAAACTGGATAACCCAAGTTTATAAAGAGATTCACATTTTCAGGCCCCCATCCAGACAAGGGGCCCAGGTTCTGGGTTTCCAAGGGAAAAGACAGTTGTCTGTCGTCCTGTTCCTGCATCATTCCCATAACATGGAGTCACAGGGTGCCACCAAGAGCTTGTTACCCCAAATCTCAGCAAATCCTTGAAGGCTGGAGACCAGGCAACAAGATCAGTACAGAGGCAGCAGAGCCAAGGGCAAGGTGAAAAAGGGATGAGATTTGCAGAGATCGAGGCAGATTCTCTGGCAGGAGGGGAGCCTGAATCAAAACCTCATGTCCAAACCTTCCTGGTGACCACCCCTTTTTCTCTTCCATTTCCCTTCTCAGTTGTTGTTGGCTTAGACTACAGACAATTTAGGGTAGGAACACTTTTGCGTGTGGCTGTGCCATCCCTGGAGACACCACACTTGGTTGGAGTCTACAGGCTGCATATAAATATAATCACTGCCATAAGAATCAAATTAGAAAGGGATCCAATATTCACATCTAGCCCCTCTTACTTGTAACCAGCTGAACCCAACTTGCAGATCCCAGAAAATTTCCACCTCTGGCAATCTTCTCCCCTGTGCTTGCCATGTAGGTCTGCTCTCCTCTTTTCCTGTGACGGGAAATCTGTTTCTTTGTGTACTTAGGTTTAGGGGTTTTTTAATTTTTAATAGGAAAATAGTTCCAAAGCAAAATTTGAATCAAATCTTTCCAGAAAAAAAAAAAAAAAAAAGAAAAAGCGATCCCAAGTCTGGGTCACTTTTTCCTTTCCCATATGCCCTGGCATTTGTTCATCTGTTGCTCCTCTGCCTTTCAAGCTATGCGGCCAGGATCGGAGGCAGACTTTCTTAAACATATTGTGGTGTGAAAGGCTGCTCTGTATGGATTTCTGGCCACCGCTCTCAATGCAGGATGAGTTGGAAATCTCCAAACAGAGCTAACTCCCAAAGACTTGAACAGCAAGGTTGGAGGGGAAACACAGAGCTCTGGAAAGTGGGCATACTTTTATGCCCAGGAGCTCATCAACATCCATGGTAAATGGGAACTGACCAGCAGCTCTACCAAAGTGACACCTCTCTGGCTGGATCAGTATTCACAAGGATCACAGTTTGCTCTGCAGTGCCTGTTAGCAAAGTTAACTGATAAGTCTCCCAGTCCACATTTCCCACCACTGAGCCAAACAGACAGAGAGGGACCACTCGAATACCTTGCCTGCAGATGATGGAGATGAAGATCCAGGGGTCTACATCACGATACTTCCCTGTTCACACCAGAGCTTGGGAGTTTCCTGGGGTGCTATATTTAACATAGGTTTCCTGAAATCTGTCCCTAGTGCTTCAGAGCAGGGGGTTTGGAGATAAAAACCAGAACTTTGTATGCCAGATCAGGAATTCTCGCAGACAACGTCTGCACTGAGCGCCCTCGCAACAGGCAGCAGGGGAGCCCTGCTCATTCACATTCTCTTTATAAACAGTTGTTTATTTTATTATCTTTATTTGAAACAGATTATGCAGCAGAAGACTTCTGGAAAAATCTTTTTCATCTGACTACTATTTTTGGCAACATACGGTACAGGACAGAAATGCGCTTGCTGGCCTTTGTTTATTTGTCTTTATCCATAAGGCTGCAAACAGGCAGAAAGATATATTGGAAGTAACTTCAGGGAAAGCCTGTGACTGTCAATGTAAGGACAACTAAGGTGCAAATCAAAAATCTTTACATAGGGCCATCTGTGGACCACGCACACAAGACAGAATTAATTTTTGACAATTCATTTTTGCCCCCATCCTACGTCCTTTCTGAGCTTTCTGTAGGAAAAGAGCTCGGAAAACCCAAAAATCTCCATGACCAGAGCTGAAGGAGTGGTTGCTGCAGCAAGGAGCCGAAAACTGTGATACTCTATGGAAACTAAAAGGAAGGGTGACAAAGACATCTCAAGAATTGCTCCACTGTGATATTGCTGCACTACAAGGAACCACCCTATTGAATTAAAAGCATTAACAACTTTTTCTAAAGAAATTATCCAAAACAGCTGTAGAGAACAATTAAGATAATATTTAGCTGTAAATGCAGTTAAAAGCCCTGATTAATCTCTGATATAAGAAGTCAGTAAGCCACAAGGACACAGGAAATATACATTTCAAAAGAAGTTGGAAAAGCTTAAGAATGACATAATAAAAGCAGTTGTAATACCAAAACACAACTGTGCATTACTATGCATTTCTCTGCATGTGCAAAACAAAAAACCCCAAAACAACGTAATAAAATTAAGGGTGGGGATTACTTCACTTGAATTGATCAATTATTTTTCTTAATGCCTCAAACCCTAATAGTGGATTAGCTGCAGTTCACAGGTAATTTTCCCAGGCATATTCAATCTTTCCCCTTCAGCAGAAAAATTAAGAAAACACACAAGAACAAAAAATATATTTTTAAGAGAATTGGGCAAATATTGCTCACACTAGAAACTTTGCTTTGAGAGAGGGAAAAGGACTGAGTTTCTGTCAAAAACATTTACAGAAAAAAAACTCCAAAAACCTCAGGGTTCCCCTTCCCACGTACAACTTCTGAACCTGTCTCCATGATGTAGAATTTCTTTATGGAACATGAACACATGCATCCGTAAGCCGTCAGCAAAGCTTCCACAAAACCTGCAGTGCCCGTAACGTCTCTATAAAATTTTCACTTAAACATTATTCATTGATCTGCTTGTAAACTTCCCAAACAGCACGTCGCCTAATTAATCATTTTTATACTAGATGCAATTGTGAGTTTAAGCTGCAGAATGGTTTGCTGTGGCTAATCACATCCATGCACTGAGCAAAGATGGAGCTGTTTGACAATTGAATATGAAGGTTTAATTATTCTATTCAGAAACAAAGTTTTCATTAGAGAATCCCAGAGCAGCTGGTTACGGTAATGATGTCCCTAGTGGAATTACAAACAGGATGAAAAGGGTTGGACAATGTTATTTGACTCACAGCATCGTGATGTTCATTTTGAAAGCCATGAAGGGTTGGATAAGATTCTTTAAGTTTTGTGTTGCTGGTGCCAAAACTCAGCTGGAGCGTGTTTTCACGACACTATCCACTTCCTATTGTTTTGCAAAATGCTTTTTCCACCTTCTGGAAAAGGCTCAGCAAACAATACACCTCAGAGTGAGGATTTTCTGCTAGGAGGAGCTACTGAGCTGAGCACAAACTAGATGTCCTCTGGATCCCCGTTTTCCATGACCGCATGGAAATACAGTGCACACAGCCTCGCTTTCCCACCTCCAAACTCTTTTAGGGAGCGGAGGAAATAGGAGAAGGTACCAGTACCATTAACACTACCTAATATGGCATGTGTTCCCCTCGGTGCAACCTTACCCGTGTCATGCAAATGTGGATATTAACTGTTCAAAGATGTGTGGGCCAGGGCTCGAGGAAGTCCTCGGTGTAAGTTGGACTGGCTCCAACCCCACATCACATACTGCCCTAATGACTTTATGTCTCGTTGGGAGTGAGAGAAAGAGGAGGGGAACCAGTCCCAGTGTGAGGGAAGAGCCCATTACACTCTGCTCTGCTCCTTTGCTCTGCCAGGACGAAGCTGTGACAAGAAGGAAAAGGAACCAAACAAATCTCCCTGGTCGGTTACATGCAGATTCAGGACTCCCAATGAGGCACCATGGCTTTCAAAGGAGTCTTCCCAATGCCATCACAAGCACTCTTCACTATAATAAATTCAGCTCAGCTTGTCCCAGTCTTTGCTCTTACAGCAAAGGTGATAAAAAATGAAGTTCTAGATTTCTGTAATATGTGTCCATCTTTCCAGAGGAGTGGGGGAAGGAAGGAAATAAGGGGTTAGTGCAACAACATAAAATGTCATGAGAGATTCTTTTTTCTGCAGAAAAAGCTCTTTTCTCTGCACAGCTCCCTCAAGCCATATGTGCTAATGTCCAGAATTCAGTCCTAAAATATAACATCTCTATTGAATTCTCTCCTTCCTTGTTGCCCTCCTTTCAGGACTTCCCTAAATAATTCATGTCCCAAATGTAAGCCCACCATGAGAAGAAAAAAAAAAAAAAAAAACAAAGAAGATAAAAAAAATTGAAGGGGTTAAAAAACCCTCATGAAGACATATATCCTGCTGAGCCACCAGAGAAGCTCCAGGAACATCAAAAACACAACCAACTCCAGTGAGTTCTGATGTGGTTTCAATTTTGGATTCTGTCATTGGGAAAGTAATCAGGTCAATCAGAAATGTGGTGGAAACCCAGCTGAGAACATGAATTACTGCACATTCTAGACCACCCAAGACCAGAAAGGGAAAAAAAACCCCAGAACTATATCTTAGTAATACTACAGCTTTTATCATTAGGATTAAAATTAGAGTTGCAGTGAAACTAAGGAAACAATACAGATTTGTAAGTGCTTCCCACTGAAATCTTCATTTATTTTTTAGCTTGTGTGTCCTACTGCTGTATAAAACTACTGAGAAAGTTCAGTTAGGGCTGAGGGCTGGGGGTCACATCCTCAACGGATGCAAATGTGGAACAGCTCCAGTGCTGGGAGGGTTCAGCCCTTTGTTGAATTAAATTCCAGCTAGAGACTGGATATTTTTTTTCTCCCTCAGTTTACAGAAAAGTCTATTTGGGGCATTTGTGTAAGTGGATGTGATTTCTTTTACAAGGATGTTTGGAAATGAGAAACTGAAGCACTGAAGAGGTCTCTCACAAGATTCGTTACTGTCCCTTTTTTCCTCCGTAAGCAGCTGTGAAAATAGTCTAGCTGGAACAAACAAGTGGATTAAAATGGAGATGTTTCACAAGTGCAACCCTCTGTAGCCAGGCTCTGCTCACCATTTCCTTGTGACAAGTCCCACTGAATTCCCCAGTGCATGACAGAGGAAAAAGGAATGAGTAAAGGAGAAAATTCTTTGTAGGCAATATGAAAGGCTTGGGTAGGGCCCACAAACTCCTTCCACCACATACAGATTTGTTGTAACCTCATGAAACAACTGGACCACGTCTCAGGTGAGAAGAAACAGGAACGATTCCTCTCTGCTGTAAAGGAGCCGTCTGTGGAACTGGCCCAGTGGAAGCTAAAAATGTTGGAGAATAAGGAATGCGAGATGCCTGAAATGCCAGAGGTAAGTCAAAACCTGTGTCCCAGGGAGCCAGATTTCAGGCATTAACATCAGCCACAGAAGTGTGAGACTGTCACTTTCAATTTGGACTCCACAAAGAGAAGCCAAGGTATGCAGTGCAGACAGCACAGAGCTACATGAGCCAAAACCTGAGTCCACATTTCACTCTCTTCAATTTAACCCAAAGAGAAACCAAAGACCTTTTTGGTTTTTTGGCAAGGGTGGTCAAGCACTGAAACAGGTTGACCAGAAAGGCCCATCTCTGGAGATACTCAACACCCAGGTGGGCAATGTCCCGGGCATTGACTCGACCTCCAGAGGGGGTCTTCAACATTGGCTGTTATGTGTCGCTTTGGTGCTGCCTCTAAAATAGGCTAAAGAGCTCCCTCCTCTTGAAGAAATGGGCAAAAATATTCTCTGAGGACATAAAATGATCAGCAAACTGCCTCCAGACTGCAGGGATGAGTGAGGAAATGCAAATGCTCTGCTCCATAAAATTAGTAACACAGGACCTCAAATACTGCAGCCTCCAGCTAGATGCAGCTTGCCGAGCTCCAAGGACCAGAATATGTGGAAAATTTCTTTTTTCTTTTTTTGTCTATCTGTTTTTAGACAGGAGCGTGGGGAACTGAGTAGCAGGGTCATGCTCTTTTCATCCTGTGGTCTGCCTCAATCTAAACACTGGCCACACTGGAGTCCAAAGCACGTTTTGCTGTGGTAATAAAAAGATTGAGGTAATTTCAAAAGCAATTAAGGTCTCATAATCGATTACGCTTTCACCACAGCCATCTTCACTCTTGAAGCACACACCCAAGTACAGAGGACCTGATGGACATTTTCATATGCCCTGCATGCCACTCTAGGAGCTTTTCTTTCTATTTCTGCCTAGTCAGACTCCAAAAATCTTCCAAAGCCAAAACATTATAAAGTCAAAACCCTAAGAGGGGACTGCTTTTACTGTCTCATCACTGTCACAGAAAATGAGAGGGAGAAGGCTGCAGTGGTTCTAGTCATTCATACCAGGGATGTTCTCATTAGGAGAGGATCATGGCCCTGTGGCCAAGATCAACCAATAAAGTTGGGGTTTGAATCCATGGACAGGGCACATTCCATTAAGGCACATCATCCTTCTTTCACATGGGTGGTGTGTGCAAGCAATTGCCATCTCAGATGGCAGTGTGACATCTTCACAGTCACTTCCAGGCAAATGGAACCATGTTCTGTCCATGCTTGGTGCTGAGACAGCAACAGTGCACAGGACCTCCTTGTTCAGCCAGCTCTCTGTCTATAAAGCACCAAGTGAAAAAAAAAAAAAATCCTACCACCTGCAGCCCAGTCCCTTGGCAGAGAGAAGATCCTTATTTTTTCACTCATGGTGTGGCAGGTAGCAAACAGACCTATACAGACACCTTGAAACCTCCTATCCCAGAAGCTAAGAGGCTTCTTGCTGAACAGGTAACATGAGCAGTGAGGACCTCATGAAAAGGTCTACTGGTTTCCCTGATTGTATTTGAATCTGTGACCCCCTGTCTGAACACTAATGAAAGTAGACAACAGATTATTTCTTGCCACTAGAGCAACCTTAACATATCGGAATGTTTGTATCATATCTCACCATTCTTTTTTTCCCTAAACTGAACAATCCATTTCCTCCCACCCTTCCAGGGTTGCTGTCTAAGGTCTCTTCACGCAGCTGATTTCTCCTATCATAACTTGCCCTTGTCTTCAAAAAAAAAAAATCTCCTTTCAGGTTGTGCTTTGCCAAACTCTCTTATACCTTTATGATGGCCTCAGTAGCTCTTCAGGGACAACTCCAAAATTAACAGGTATGTTGTCCTTCCACCATGCCAGGTGGTAAGGAAAGAATTATAGAGCAACAAGTCCAGAATAGAGCCCTCAAGATCTCCCAGCCTGTTGTGTGAAAGCTTGACAATGAAATTATGATAATCAGTCCCTGAGTATTCTCTCGAGCCAGCCTTACAGCCATGGTAGAAAAGATTCACCTCAGCTCAGCCTCCCTAGCTCAGTTGCAAGGCAACAAAGCTCCTGTTTTCTTTCAAACCTTTTGAAAATGATAGTCAATACAACAGTCTTAGCCTTAAATTACTGTATATACACACATACATATATGTACCTAAATAAAATAATCAGAGAAGGAGCAAAAGTTTGCCAGCAGCCTGAGGCTTCCCTCTCTGACCAGACATATCCAGTTCATTTCCAGTAAAATTCCATGGAAGCCACTGGCATCCCACTGGGATGTGCTAGGCACATATTAACTTGCTAAAATAACATGAGAAATTTGCATGAGTTCTGCTGTAATCTATCACTTCTCTCTTTTTTTTTTTTTAATAGTCACTATGGTATCAAAGCAAAATACAACAGCATGGAAACTCAGGGTCACAGGCCAGCTTGCTCCTGCTCAGCATCCTCAACCTGCTGTGCTGGGTCGCCTTACAGTCAGCTCATGTGGTTTGAAATTTCTTGGTCTTAAAAGACTGTGACAATGACCTTCAGGACTTCTCCTCTGTTGCCCTCTCCCAGATTTGGGGTGTCACAGCCACGAGAATCCTACAGCCAGTGTGATGCACTGCCTGACTCCCATAAGATAGAATACATCCATTCCCAGAGGCTCCAGACCAGCATCCAGGTAGATGTTTTCAGAAGCAATGCTGCTAAAGTTCTTAATTTGAATAAAGAATCATCAAAGCTTAAGAAAGTAAGTCATTAGCATAATGCCTGCAACAACCTTCAGCCTCCCTTTGGTTTAATTTTGTCAGAAAGCAGGTCCAGCAAAGAAGATACACACCATCCACAGTGGAAACAGACTTCTATGTTATTAACAGAAGAGCTTGGAAACAAGCCTGACTCAAAAATCCAGTTCTAGACACCCCCAAAATTTTTGTCAACCCCCCTGAGAGACTCACATCCAAGCTGTATGGCTCATAGTCCTTGCTTTTGACCTCTGCTCCCCCGTGACGAGCAGCAGCCACCAGCAGAACATCAGCCAAGTGCAAAGCAGAGCTGGCTGCCCTCATGAAGAGCCTCTGCCTAGGACTCTGCCATCTCCTCCCACTCATTCATGCCCTCCATACTGCAGCCTCATCATCCCAGACCTCTAATCACTTCATCTACACGCTGTCCATAAATTAGGACACATCACAGTGTTATTTGGGGCACTGAACAAGATTACTATGCAATTACACCAACAAGCCACCTTTATCTCCAGGCTTGAAATCATGACTTTACTTAAAACACTTTAAATCAATAAAATTATACTGTAGGCATAGACAGTACATACAGTTTTGCTTGCTGGAATGACCCCCATTATGTTCAATGGGAGATCTGTTTCTGCCTGATTCAAGCACAGCAAACAGACTTCAAGTAATGGCAAATGTCAAGTGGTTTTAGGAGGAAATAATTATAAATCATTCATGACACCCTGCTATGTCCTAGCTGTTGGTTGGCTTATTCCTCTTGATTAGTGCTAATTTGCATACAACTCAGACCAATGCACCAGTGACAGAGGCTCATCCAGAGAAAAGCAGGTACCCTGAAACACAAAGGCAGATGAATGGAGTATGATGGGAGAGACACAAATTGTAAATAACATAGAAAGCACATAGGGAGTGATCCAACCATCTCTTCCGACTGAATAATCATCAAAGAGACCCAGCAGGAAGCAGAATAAAGGGAAAACAGACAAACATCCTTCTCCACGTGGTGCATAGGGAAGCTGTGCAGCTCCCTATTGCCAGTGGCTGCACATCCAGGAGGATCCTAAGAGCTCTGAGTCCATCTCCAGGGCCAATGGGTAACAACCCACCTTTGAGGGCAGCCAGAGCAGAAGACAGGGAGGGAGGGCTGGGCGTCTCTTTGTCCACAGCAGCAGAAAAAATGGATACACACAGGGATTGTCCACAGTCTGGCCTGAAGACACCACTGATTCAGCACTACTCAGTAGCACGTGGAAGCAGGAAAATGGGCTCCTATGTCTGGACATGATGGAAAAAGTGAGGACCAGCCTCAGGGAGGTTGTGACTGACTGCAGAGCTGCCACAGTGGTGGCAGGCAGAGGACCTGCTCCTCAGGAGGTGGCCTGGAGCCCCAAAGCTGCATGTATTTCATAGGGCCAGAGCTGGAGTGGAGCAGAAAGGACATTTCCAAAGCAGAGCATAGGGAATCCAACCCCATCTTGAGTAACTTAAACTCCCTCTGTAGCTTTATTATGCTATCCCAGGAGACAGGAAATTTTCAAGCAGCTCTGAGTCAATGGGGATTGTCTGACACAGTGACAGAGCCCTGATTTAACAGGGTGCTAATTAACTTCATGCATTTCAAGTCTGGCAAATGCAGAGCATCCCTGTTGAACCAGGGCCTACACGCAGCACTGAGATAGCTTAAGCCTGGAGAAGTAGGCTGGAAACATCTAACAAGAAGAGGATTTCCCATGATAAATCTGGTACTTCCTGCTTCTGGCTGTGCTGGGTTTACCACACAAATCGTCTTTCTCACAGTCCTTCGGCGCTGCTCATTTCATTCTCAGCTGGGCTCCAGACGCACAGAGGTGCAAGGGAAGGAAAATAATGAGACAAAGTTGGGATAGGCAAACACTGTCATGCTGGAGGCTGTTCAAGGCTCCCAGACACTTTGGTGGGTTTACGAACTGGGATAAGATTGTGAACCACTTCTTTTTTTCCCAGTAATTTGAAATGCATGCTCTCCCTCGTGTGCCACCAAGGGTGGCTCAATTATTAAAGGCACAAACAATTTTTCAATTTTTTTTTTTCTGGGAAACTCGACTGTGCCCGGGAGAGTGAAGAAACCTGGACCACCTACCATAAGCTGAGTAGGCAGAATACTGCACATAGTCCATACCCCGTGCTTCCTTCCCATGTTAGAACTTCCACTCTGGTGCCCATCTGCCGTTACAGCACCCCCATAATCATTCTATGCCAACATTTCTCATTTTCCAAAACAGAGATGATCCTGGAGTTATAGCACTCCAGGAAATTACAGTCTGGAAGTGATCTGGATTTTCCCTAAAGCCTGGCATTTCAGTTCAGGTCCTCTATTCAGAATGACCACGGATTAAATTGGACCTTTGATCTAAGACTGAGCTTCAGAGTGCCACTAGCTGAAATTCATCTACTCCTTATGTTGCTGCCTGCTCTGAAAGATTTCTCTTTATCCTTTTATTTATCTGCATCCATAGGAATTTCATTCCTTAAACCTGCATCAAGTTCACCTTTAATGACTCCTTTTCTTCCTTTGTTTATAATTCATCCAGTGTTTTTCAAAGCAGTGATTGTCCCTTTGACATTAATTTTCTTCATAAGCACTGTGTCTCTGTTTTCCCCATAGGTCGGTCCTCTGAGCTCTTTAAACATTACCTGTGTCCCTAAAACCTGACTCATTGGTATCTCTGTCCAGTGCCAAGATGTCAGTGCTCATTGCAATCATGTGTACAGAAGCTTAGTGGTGGGAGGTCTTAAAACAGCTATTTTGTTCCCTGCCTTTGGCATTGTATAAAAAACTTGGACTTCATCTGCTGTTCACCATCACCTTAAGGTCACTTTCAGACATATTGGGTTTCCAGGTCCCCCATCTCTAATAGTACAAGTTAAGATTGCTTTCAATTTTCATTTCCTTCCTTTTGATGGCTCCACCCCACTCTTAACGTGATTTGAACATGAGTTGTTTTTCTGGTTTTTAGGCTTCCTCCAAACATCTCTGCTGACCAGTTACTGATTAATTTAACCCACATTCACAATATACAACTCTGAAAGTGAGACTAAGTACGTGGACATTCATTAGAAACAGAGAAGAGAATATATTAGCGTCCCCCTGACTGATGCTTATACCGTCACATCTGGCCACTAAGTGCCTCTATAAATCAAATGTGGCATAAAAGGATGAGGAAAACTGTAGGGCTGCAGCAGGCAAACACTGTCTCTGCTCCACTGAGAGTTTATCCCAAAGGAGTCCTGACAGCCAAGCCAGCATCAGCTTTGTTGACTTTCTGCTGGTCTAAACATTTCCTAGCCTTTTCCATGTCACTTTCTCCATCTGCATTCCTTCAGAGGGCCCTTCTCTGCTCCTTCCCAAACCTGCAGTCTCAAACACCTCAGTTCTTCTGATACATTCATTGCCTGCAGCATTGCTATGAAGAACATGAGGAAGCCAAACATGGGGCTGGACACAGCATCACAACCACCCTGTGGAGTATTTCTGGCCTCATCTGGGACCACATGGCCTGAATGTAGCTCTAGCAGCTGTTCTGTCCAACACCATCAGACTATGGAGCAGGCTGAAATAAGAGATTGATTCCTGACCTCAAGCTCCACATTCTGCAACGCCAGGTTATGGCTATAAATTTTTTACCCACATAGATAGCTATAAAATTAAACTGGGTGCTTACCTCCCTTTCACTGTAAAATTTTCTGGTTGATATACTTTATTAGAAAGAGCAAATCTCTTCACTAACATTCTTTTGATGGGTATTAACACATTTTATGACTGATTCTGGATTTTCTACTAGTGTAACCCAGATCAGATCTGAACAATTGTACTTCCAGAGGCTTTTTTTAAATCTGTACTCTGATTATTTCTTAAAGAGGTGGGGCATTGAAATACAATAAAAATTATTTTTCATTTTCAGCCTTAATTTATACAGGTTCAGGCCAAGTCATATAATTTAAAATAAGCATAAAACTCTCTGCCTCAGCTTTTCTGCGCACAAGAAAAATTGAAAAATCCCTGGATCAAAATTGAAAAACCTTTTAATTTAATGAGTTTTCTTCTTTTAATTTGTGGAAAGCCCTGTTTCTCCATGATCATTCTCCTATTTTCTCCTGTTCATCTCCACCAAATGTAAGCATTTTGAATTTTTCTCCAAGCAGCTGAACACTTCAATTGGCTGTGCTGTTGAATATTTCCCATTTTGGGTCCCTGTTACCACCCAAGAGCCATCAATGGCCACACTTTCCTCATGGAGTTCTTCAACACTGCTGTGGAAGTTCAGAAAGAGCATGATGAGCTTGGGGGTGAGCTGGCTGCCTGACCAGGGCTGCAGATCCTTGCAAATACAGCCCCTGAGTCTTACATTAAGTCAGCAAGTACAAACCCATGAGCAACTGAGAGCTCTTCGATGACAGCTGAGAATCTCTCTGCCATCCCAGGAAGTCAGACAGCTAAATCAAGGCTATAAAATAAAGCCAAGAGCTGGCCTTAACATAATAAAAACACAAAATAAAAATGAATTATATCAACTAATACAATAATATGAAGGTTTTATGGAAATAGCGACCTAAACTCGTCAGAAACAGCAAGTCTGTTTTATTGCAATACCACCAACCACAAAAGCACTTTTCCTTTCCACTTGCCCTATCCTGGACCTGTGTTTGCCCAACAGCTGCCTCTGCATTCGGCCTCAACAGCCAGGACACAAGTCATGGAAAGAAGTTCCTTACACTTGTGGCTGTCCTGGGACCTGGGACCAGCAGCATTCAGTGCAGCCTAAAAAAGGCAAATCCAAAGCAGGAGAGAAAATTTGCCACAGGCAGAAAAGTGTTTGCCAAATGTCACTCAAGTGGCCTGGACAAAGAAGGAAGAGCAGCTGATTGCTCAGACATCTCTGCAGTCCAAAATCCAAGGGTTTCAATAAGCTCCACACGGGCAGGTTTGCAATTCCTGCAGAGCCTGAGCACAGCAGGGCACAGGGATAGGGAGTCCTGAGAGAAGTCACAGGCTAATTTACTGGGCATCATTTCAGAATCAAACTTGTGTGAGATCAGCATGGTGCAGGCAAATTTATGGGGAGTTTGTTCCGTCCCCCCACGGAAGCAAAGAGACAGGGAGAAGGAAACTTGCCCACTCCTACTAATTAACCACAGTGCAAACTTCATAAACGTGCTCCTGACCTCCGCCACAGCGCACACACTTGAGTCATCCCAATAAAACAGGAAATGACACTTTGCCACAACATTACTAAGTCCATATCCCATAAAACCATTCAGGGAAGAGGGGAGGGGGGAAAAAAGAGAGAGAAAAGCAAGAATAAAGCCAGCAATTATCTGTTATTAACCCAGTCCTCAGTGGTATCACATTGCTCCGAAAAATAATGACAGGGCAACAAAGCTTGTTTTCGTCTCCCATGTCCTTTGCAGCTTCCTCGTTATTCTAATGAGCTGCTGGAAAATGCACTTCAGTTACATCCCCATCGAATATCTCACTGATCACGCTGCTTTCATTTCCACCTGGCACCACAAGATGTTTTACAATTAACACTTCGATCCTTTCTTTTTCTTTCCTTTTTCTTCTGTTTTGTTTTCGGTTTTTTGTTTTTGGGGGTTTTTTTGTTTGTTTGTTTTTGGGTTTTTTTGGTTTTTTGTTGAGGTTTTTTTTTCCCCCCACCCAGGGACAAATGCACACGCACTTGCTTTGGGAGGAGCTGAGAAATCTCCACATTTTGTGCCAGACTGTGGGGCGACCAGGCTGGGCACGGCTGGCAGAGCCACCAAACATCCTCCTCTGCTCGCGTGACTCCGCTCCCCTGCAGCTGGTGCCACAAAGAAACCAGAAACAGTTTAAGAATAGATCAGGATATAATGTCTGCCATGTGGGCTCGGGAGCAAAGCAGGGAAGGGATGGAGGAGGGCAGCAGCACAGCCATTGCAGGAGCAAACAGGCTGTGGCTTGGTGGGCTTTTTCTGTCTCAGTGACTCACACCACTCATTGTAAGTCACAGTCTGCCTTCTCTCATGTGGAGAGGGGGAAAAAAAAGAAGAAAAATCTTATTTGTTTCAACAAGCTCTCCTTGCCACCTTCTATTCCGCACTCCAGAGTCATTATTCAAATTGTTTAAAGCTTCAAACAGCTGAGATGGAGCTGGAAGGCAGCACAGCTTCCAACCTCTGCTTCTCCCCTTCCTCTTCTCCTCCTGCTGCATCACTCAGGTCCCCTGGATGAGGAGGATCTATACCCAAGGCCATCCTTGCTTTGGCTGGAAATTTGGGCCATGGTGAGGTACCATAATTTAAATACTGTCTGTTTAAGAGACAGGAATAACTACAACTGCTGGGGAATGGAGCTGCATGTCACCCAGCACAAAGCCATCACAGAGCAAGAGAGGTACAGGGAGATGCACCTCACCCTCCACCAGCTAAAGCCAAAGCAGGGAACTTACACTTGGATATAATCAGGTTTGGTATTAGGCTCTGCTGAAATTTAGACAATTCAATGCATTTTTTTGTCCTTTCAGCAAGAAAAAGTATTTTCTCGTGATTGAATTGCCTTCTCTTCCACAGAAGTGCTATTTTACCTTCTTTAAATTTCAAAATAATTTGAAAAAACATACAAAAATCACTATAAAAAGATTTTGTACACTCCAAACCTCCAAGTTTTAGGATAACTGGGGGGAGGGAGGTGGGAGGGGATACAGAAAGCAGATTTTTTTTTAAAAAGTCATTTAATTCAGTCTAGAAAGGGCTTGAAAACAATTTCATCATTACAACTTTTTGTCAGGAAAGCAGATTTTCAGTTGTCTTGAATATTAGAACTCATCATAAAAATATTGAGAAAGGATATTTGCACCAAAGTTAAGTCTTTCTCTGCAAACTCAATGATTTATATGGAAATTTTACAGAACAGGGGGAAAAAATTTAAAGAAGATACTTCTGGAATGTCATTACAGGTCGTTTGTGTTTGGGTTTTTTTTTTTTTACAGTTATAATATTTGTTATTTCAAACTAATAATAGATATTTTTAAAAATTAACATCAAGATAAAATGCTTTAGGTTGTCTAAAGAAAAGCTAAAGAGCTTTGAAAATTTCGTGCAATTGAAAAATCCACATTTTGGCTCTGTGAGGCCAGTTGGGGATTTCAGAATCTTGATTCCTTAACATTTTACTAGGAAAATGCTGATTCTTACTACACTCATGTTTGAGCATAACTTTGCTGCAGTTGTATTTGAATGAGGGCATTTATAAGGGCAAACTCATGCACACATTTGAGTGTTGACAGGATCAGGGCTTCTGGCAACTTGCTGACACTCAGTACGACCTATAATGCTGTACAATGCTCACTTTATGCACACCAGACTTTGACCTTATTCATCAGTATACCCTTCTGACTTTGTTCCAAGGGCTTTTATGTTCTCTGAAAACAATAAAAGTTCCCTTTTATGACATTACAGCTTTAATTTCAAAGTGTGATGAGTGAATGTGGTGTTGTTTTCTTTATTAAGGCACAATGAGCTCGTACGCCGCCACTCAAATTATTTTTACTCGGGCTTAACATAACCCTGATACAACAAGCAGCAGATTGGGGTCCAAAGTACAAATCCAGGGCACACACAGGCTCAAACCCCACCTCCCAAGGTGGGAGATGACTTTGACCTCTCCAGCCACAGCCCACAGGGAGCGATTCTTGCGCTAGGACAACTCCTCTGCACACGGAAGCGACGGCTCCGCGGCACGTGGAGCGGTTCCACCAGCCCTCAGATCCCACAGCCACGTGAATGCAGGCATCTCCCACTCAGCCTCCTTTCCAACATGACTTTCTAGAACTCCTGGATGCAATGAAGCCTTTAAAACACAATGGTCTTTAGTCTAGGCAGCACTGATGCCAAAGTGTCTTTTGAAGGGGGTGATACTGAGCTCTAAATTCCTGGTGAAAGAAAGAGTGAAAAAGAGCCTGGATCACCATTAAACCCAATATTGGCTTTTTCATTTTAGCATAGATTTACTCACAGACACTATTTATGATTTTCACTGAAAAAGATGCTAAAAAAATAATTGTCATTATGAAAAAACGCACATGTAAGAAGCTGAGCAGATGCTCTGGCTCAAATTTTAAACACACCAACTCCTCAGCACAAGTCTGAACAATGCTAAGTCAGTTCCAAGGCCAAAACTGTGTTAGTAATGCTTTACTGGCACTGCTGTTGGACCCACCTTCCTCACAACCAGCAAAAAGGATGCTTCTGCTGGGATAATTTATACCAGTTTCCCTAAGGAAATCCCCTGTAACAGCAGAAGTGCTGTTTTGCCAGGATAAGCTATAACATTTATGCAGCATTTGCCAACACACATATATACATATATTTAAAATTTTTTTATGAAAAGCCATTCCTCTCTCCAATGCTGTTCCACCAGAAATGATGCTTTGCCAAGTGCAGATACAAAAGGCATTATTATATGAGGCTGGGGACTGGTTCCAAGCTCAGTCAAAGTAATTGAAAATAGGAAATGCTGAAGATCTAACTCATGTACACAATCCAGGAAAATGTTGCAAATACTGCAAGCCGTTTCTTTGAACATGGGAAGTAACCCAGTCCTGAACTGGGTCCTTAACTGGTGTGACTGGCATAGCTCCACCAACCCAGACATGCTTTATTGGTGTGCACACAGCCCTAAATTTTCCCATTTTGGGGGTTCGTTTTGGAATGTGGATAGAGGTTACCTGCTATCTCTGGGAACTCCTGGAGTACATTCAGCTCTTATCAAAACAAAAAAAGAAAATTAAAGAAAAAAGAAAGGCAATTCTAGGCTCCTTGAACCTCATATATGATGAAATGGAACCAAAGACAGAGCTATGACCCCATAAAGGGCATTTTTTCCATGTGAGGATGACCTCTAGTCCACTGTGAGCAATGAAAAAAAAGAACAAGAGAAAGAATGAGGGGGAAAGATGGAAGAGAGCAGTCAAGTGGAGGGGACAGATGGTGGGGAATTTAGAGGGAGGGAGGAAGTGGGGAAAAAACCCAAAGGGTGAAAAATCAAGGCACATTAAGAAATAGGAATCAGAGGCAGAGGAGAGAGAAGGGGAGGGATGGGCAGTGATAAAGGGAACAGGGTTAAAATGAGCAAACAGAGAAGGCATAAAGAGAAGGGTTGGGGTTAAAGGAGCAATTGCCCTCTGGCAAACATACTGCAGTGTAAATGGAAACACATATGTCAACAAGGAGTGTCCTGAGATGGGCTGGAGAGGAAATAGCTTACGTGATGTGAGCTTCTGCTGGGAGCTGCCTCGGCCTTCTCCCCTCACCCCCCACCACCAAATCAGTCCTTTCTGCAGATGCTGACACTCCCTGGGACTGCAGGGCACTGCCTTCGGGTTCCCCCAGCCCAGCCAGGACTGTGACTCCACCCAGCACTGCTGCTTTGCACACTCTTGAACCCAAAGAAGAGCTTCAGAAACAGCTGATAAGCACACGTAAAAGTCTCCTGAGCAATTAAAGCTGAGCCCAGCACCTAAAGCAAGCTCTTAAGACCAAATTCCTTCATTTTACTACTTGAATTGCACTGGTCAGGACCTGATTCCTCAGAAGCATTTTCTCCTGGAAGCGAAACGCACACAAACCATTTTTCCAGTTCCACTCAGCTTTTTATGTGATCCAACCACTCAGTTACACCTACAGACATTTCCCAGAACATTTCTGGTGATACTACTCTTCCTTCTTCTTTAGGAGAGAGCTTAGGACAGAGGGCAGCAAGACATCAGTAAGAACCACGAACATGTTCCATAGACAAAGGGGAAATCCTATGATAAAGCAAAGGAGTCCAACAGAAGAGCCATCTGCAGAGTTACCATCACTGCTGCCCAAGATTTTGTGCTGCTCCTTAGAGGTTTCTACACTTCCTGGATATCCCTACTTCTCATGCCATACATTAAGGAAGGTCTAAACCACAAGGTGTTGCCTATTACAAAAATCTCCAGACACACTGAGCATGCACAACAGGGCTCTGCGTCCTCATGCCATTGGACTTAAACTGCCCAGGGCTTCCAAGGAACTCAAGATTTGAGAAGAAAAGAATCCTGTGTGAAGAAACTTTTTCTCTGCTATGGTTTCAGCCTCATTGCCTAATGGGCATCATGTGTACTGGTTTCTTTGGCCAGTGGCATAGAGGGAAGTGAAATGGCCTGTTATTTATGCTCATGTTCCTGTTTTTATGCCCAGTAATATATAACAAGTCTAGAGTACAGCTCAACAAAGTGTGTCTGGGTCACTGCTTGCTTTGGTGATACCGGATTGCAGTGCAGCTACTTCTGCTGCTGGCTCACAGCAGCCCATGTGAACAGGAACTTCTACCCTGGTGTTAGTACACCCATGAACAGGGCATTGCACCACCTCAAAGACCCAGCAGGACTGCACAGATAAAGTACTGGTACAGTCAAGTCCTTTGGCTACTACAAAGATACTCTGAGCACCACCAAGGAACTGACAGCAGATCTTTCAGCTGTAAACATTTACTGTGGAGAAGCTGACACATGGGACCTTCCACAGCACTAAACTCCTTCCAAGACATGTTTAACACACAGCACATCACGTGTTGTAGGAGGCTGTTCAGCAGCCATTCATCTTTCTTCACTTGTGCTGTTGTGACTTCCCTCTGAAGTGTTAAGAAACAATTTTCAAATATCCTCCATCACCTTGTCAATACAGATCGCTACACGTGAAACCAGGATCATTAATGACTCCACACAAAGACCTTTTGTCTATTAAAAAAGCATCCTTTAAGTATACAGAATCCAAATCTTTGCATGAAGTCACGCTTGAAGACAACACAGAAGGGCTTCCTATAGCTATAAACCCAGAAGACAGATGAAAGTTCAATCACAGACACTGAATCTTTTTGACATTTAAACACTTCCACTCCGAAACACATGACAATCCTTCAAACAACCATGTTGTTCTGTTTTTATACAGACACCAATTAGCCTGTGTTGTTTAGATTGGTAATACTTGCAATGTATAAACTTTCTTAGCACATGGCAAGTGAAAACAAATAACCTCCATCAGATATGCATTTTCCATGTCAAAAGGATGAAGGAAAATTAAGTGGCATTTCTGTAATAGGATGACTTTAGACTTTTTTCCCCTAGAGAGAAAAATCTAGAGAGACATTCAAAGGCAGAAGCAGAAATTTACATACTGACCCAAAAATAATTCTACAGAGAATACTTTCTCCCAGTGAGTTGTGTTGCTGTGGCTATGATGATCTGAAAATAGAGAGACAAGGTTTCTAAACAATAATCTTTTACTGGATCAGCTGATACAGCTAAAGAAAACAAGCTTTGGGCACACAGAGTATTCTAAATTCTGTTCACAGGAAGGGCGCTTTTCCTTGCACAGCCTTGATGCAATGCTTGTACCTCTCCAAACACCAAAGTTTTCCAACAGTTTTCTCCTACTTTTGTCTGTGCTACTACCCAAGCATTCCTGAGAGGGTGGCCTAGAAGTTCAGGAGGCCAGGATCCAATTCCCTTTTGTCACAAGCTGCTTGTAGGACTTTAGGAAAGCTACATGACATCTCTCCAGCTCATCACCCATTTTCCCACCACACAAAATGCAGATTAACTGCCCTCTTACCCCAGTGGGTAAGGGGGAACAAGGAGGCAGAAGTGCAAAAAGAAGCAGATAAGCCACACCAGTGCAGGTTGGTTTTACTTCAGGGAAAGACCAGCATCATTGGATTTTTAAGACAACAGATATATCAGAAATTTCTGTGAAAGAGGAGCTAAACAGCCATAGTATAACCAAGGAGTCTGATAGCCATGAACAATATACACAGGTGATTTTTCAAATAGCCCATTTTCTGAGCACAAGATGTTGGTCTCTTCCCAGAAACTGGCAGTGTGTTGTGCTAGAGAACTGTTTCAAAGACAGATGCAGGGAGTTGTTTGTTCAGCATGCTTAATCCAAACAAACAGTTGCATACTCTTACCTTCAACACAAGTCTCTCATCTTAAGGTCCCAGCCAAGAAAAATATTTTCCTAGCTAGTCTGTTATGAAAATGTTTGAATAAAAGAAACAACATCAATAACTTATGTAAAAACTTCAACCTCTAATCAGCTGAGCTTTAATAAGGTTTGAGATAACAGCACATGTGTTTTGCCAAGAGTATAAAATAATCATAAAATATTATAATTGATGTGCTGTTCTGGTTTATTACATCTCACAAACTAGATAGTTGAACACATGGAAGAAAACATTCTGGACCTCCTGTTAGCATATTGTAATAATTAATAGCCATTATTTGGATTTGGAGAATTTCAGTGTGAGGTTTTTTTTGTTGGGGTTTTGGCGGGGGAGGGGATTTATTATTTTTACAGCCTGTACACATTTGGCCAAAGACTCAAATCTCCCTGAAATTAAATGAACTATTTATGACACAAAAGATTTGGCCCATAGAGTTTTGAAAACAGAGATGATAAAGCTTCAGTGCTGCTCAAATTAAACTCTCAAAATAGAGAGTAAGAAAAGAGGGGGGAAAAAAGGCACCAAATTGCAAATAAACCCTTGACAATAAGTTACACCAAATTGTTTCCTTTTTGGAAGGTAGTGAGCTGCAAATAATTGCTAATAAAAGGTTCACTGTGTTTGGTGAATACAAATCTTTATTTAGTGGCTGCAGAGCAAGTCTTTTTCTTGCTCTCTTGACAGTTTAACTACACGCCAACAATATTTGCTTAAAGTCTTTGGCTCCATTAATCTCAAACCCTGCTACACAGATTGCCAAAGCTGATGACAAACCCCAGTTAGCATGGATCATCTACTTGCCCATGACAGTATTTTTCCCATGACATTAAAAGGATGTTTTTTTCCCCAAAGAGGGCACAAGTCTACTGAATATCAAGAAGGTTTGAAAAGATAAGTCTGTGGCTTAAGGTGACCAATAGAGATAGCTGGGGACTGCACAGAAACAAGGAGGAAGAATACCCTTGCACTCTAATTGGCTTTTTTGTTTGCTCACAGTTGCTTCTAATATGGACAAATCTCCATAAGAAAACACAAAATTAGCACCTGTTAGGACAACTTAACCTTCAGGGAGAAAAGCAAACATCCTTGGGTTGTCAAGATTTTGAAACAAAGGTTACAAAGGAGGTGATTTTTTTCTGGATGGTTTTAACCCCTGCTTACAACACAATGCAGCTCATTATCAGAGGTCCAGAACAGATTGTTAGCCACCCTTTCCTGAGATATGGTACCTGAATCAGTGACATAAAGCGTGGGACTAATTAACAATGTCATTACACCCTGAGCATCAGATGGTTTAAAAGCATGTGCATTTTAAATATGATCAAGGGAAACTGAGGCATGGCAAGAAAAATAATTGCTTATCCTCTGCCCCTCATGACTGACAGAATTAAGATGAAGCATTCACCACTTGTCTCTGAGTCCTACAGCTTAGAGACAATAGCTTGAAAGCACTACTCCTTTAACTTTTTTATTTTTTTAAGTTGCCCTCACTAAAATGGCTGGTGGGAAGCAAATGGGGCTGGTCCATCAATCCTTGGGCAGCCAGAGTTAGGAAACAGGAATAGAGAATAATAAAAGACGTCTTGTCACTCAAACTAACCCTGCCATTCAAATCCTTGTGTGACCCAGGTAGGTTCCACTTTCCTGGTCCCACCCCTTCAGCTGCCAGCCTGGTCTGGAAGGTCCCACCTACCACGGATAGACGTTGTGACTTCCAGTGTGGATTTACATGTGACTGTAACAGCTTCTGCTGTTCCTGAGCCAACAGAGGCCTTCCTCTGAGCTCTCTCAGACACGCAGACTCCTATGGAATTTATTCCATGGCTATGTTCTCCTTGCCAGCCGTGTTGGGAAGAGGGATGCAGGCATCAGCAATGCCTTTCCTCCAACCCAGCCTGCAACCACCTGGAAGCCGACTGCTCTCCCCTCCCCCGTGCAGACAGGCTCCATCAAAAGGTGCCAGGATGCTTTGTGCCCACTCACTCTGCGAGTAACACGGAGCCCAGCTGCCTCCCCAAACAGGAACAGCATCCAGCAACTACTTCTCACTCTCTTCTTACTCGAGAAAAAACTTCTCAGAGCCAAAAAATTTAAAGCAAACCCAGCAACTAAAAATCAGCTGTCATTTTTCCTGACTCATCAACAGGTGTTTTGGACAAAACCACTGATATATTAACCAGTAACCAAGGCACCTGTTGCAGAAGCTTGCTCCCACAGGCAGGTGCCAAAGTGCTGAATATGGAGGGAAATATAAAAGGTCTAATGGAAAAGCTGGGAAGAAAAAAAAAAAAAAAAAACCAAAAACAACCCAGAAATACTTCCAAGTGAAATCCATGGTATTCAGCCACGGCTCTGGACAATACAAGCAGGGTATGTATTATGTATACCTACTAACAATAGCAGCACCTCCCTCACCCTGCCCTGGCTCATCCTCATGGATAATGATTTGGTTAAGTTAAGGACTCCAGCAGAACTATTCATACAGAAAAGCATAAAGCCTGCACAGAACTCTGCAGGATGGTGACCTCAGAGAGTAAACTGAACTAAAGTGATTGTAAATGAGCTAACATCTTTCACTTAACACTGTCTCCTGTTACTCTCCAACAGAGGTACCAGCCTTTCTCTCAGTGGAATCTTCCACTTCTCTGTCAAAACCACAAGCATCTCCCAATTTTTCTACACTTTAACCCCAGAGAGGTTCACACTGTAGCTAACAGCCTCCAAGAGGACTGTAATACAAACTGAGTGAGTCTTTGTTCTGATTGCAGATAAAAGGGAACAATCTGCAGCACAAATGTAAAGTAGCTTTCCCATGTTTTCTTTCTTCCCCCCCTTTTTGAATAATCAGTATCTGCATGTGAAGGTTCAATGTCATCAAACATGAGGCTTGTGTACAAAAGCACAAGATCCTTGACTAAAGCACAGCATACTTAACAGCTCAAAAGCAATTGTTGTAAAACTTGATGGAATTGTGCCTGGCAATCATATTTTATTGTCATTTGTACAGGGAAGCTTCAGCATTTTTCTGGGTTTTTTTTTCCCCCCCTTGGGAAAGTGGTGCATGTTTGATGAAGAAACTTGATCTCACGAGTTCATGGCCATATTTACTGTTTTCTCCAGAATGTACATATTTTATATAAAATACAACCCCAGGTGTTCAGAAAAGAAACACTTTCCATTTATTCAGGTAAGAATATAGCCCAAGGTCATATAAAAGCCTGTCACTGAAGTTTGCACTGACTGAGGTGCAATAAATAAAGGTTCAGCGCTGACATAGCATTGAATATTTTTGTGCTGTGTGCAAGCTTTCCCTGTAGAGAGGGCTCTCCTACCCCACCGGTACAGAGAAGGGTCAGTACCTGCTGCAGCACCACACACAAAACGTTCCTGTTTGGGTGACATTCTCCAGCAGCAACAACCATCAAGGGAACACCTCGCCAGCCTGGGACACGTGCATTGCCCTGCCTGAGGCATAAACAAGGGTGTAGGGGAAGTTGGCTGATGCTCTGCAGGCCAATGGAAAAAGGAGTCCTTGGAAAGCAGAATTTTGCTTTCCAGATGGAGTCAAGCACATCTGGGGATGCAGCACCTCTCAGCAGAGGGCTTTTTCCCGAGTGACAGAGGTGACACCTTGAAAAGCAGGCTGCACTCATCCTCTTGCCTCTGCTGAATATGCTTACGAGCATATGGCAATTTTAAATAGGGCTGTTGGTTTTTTTCCATGCTGAGATCCTTCTCTGGACACCAGCTGTTTATGCACATCAGAGTTTAAAAAGCACTATTTTTGGCATTGGGAACAAAACCACACTCATTTGTTTCTTTGCCTTAGGTGGAAGAACATATACACACAGGTGAGCAGCTAAAGTAAACAAATGAAAATATCTGAAGTCATGTTTTTAGAAAGAATCTCCATCTGCCACATCTCCAGGGTGTCCTTTATACACTCCTCTTTTATCCCTAGAAATGATCATGTGGACCCAACACCACATCAGAAATCTCAAAATATCCTGCAGCCTGACAGATAAGCGATTTTTTTCCTCTCCAGTGCATACACCCTAATCAATATGATCTGTGTGCATATGTTCCATGTACCATAAATCCTGGAGGGCTCCCAAGATATCCAGTCCCTTTCTACATCAACGTCCCTCTCTTATATCCCTCCTCACCCACAAGCCCTCTCATGGTTAAATTAAAAAAAAAATAAATAAATTGAGAAATCCTAAATTTCTGTGGCTGTCCATGGGAATAGTGATCCCTCAAGTCTAGTGCTACATTCAGGTTGCTCCCATCCCCTGCACCCTTGTGGCCTCTCTCACAGTGGCAAATAAATCCCCAGCCTGGGAGGGCTCACAGAGCGAGCGTGTGCACATGGAGACACATATACACACATTTTTATATATATATATATATATATTTATATATGTGCACACAAAAATACATAAAAATCCCCCAGACCTTGGGGAGAAGGAGGAAGAGGGAAATCCCTCCTTTCATCTGCATCTAAATGGGAAGACCTGGTTTGCACTGGAAGTGAGATTTCAGAAACGTAAGGAATGAATGGCCTGCTTTGTCTCCACAGCTTTGATATATCAGTTCCTTCAGTGACAGACTTGTTAATCTTTCCAATGTTGCTTTTTCAAAAAAGACAAACACAGTGGATAAATGCGAAGGGCCAACCACATCCCCTCCCATAGGAAGTCTCGCCACATGGGCAATTCTTCCAAGTAAAGAAAACAGCCCACTTTATTTACAGGGTAAATCATTTTGACTTATCTTGCAGGGGTTTGCTCATAGCAAGCTGACAGTTTCCCCCTGTTGCACAGTAAATGGCTGACGGGGAAAATGTTTTCCTTCCCACCATGTAGAAACAACCAGCCAGAAGGGGAGGAGGGGTCGAGGACTTCATTTTTCTAATACTCCATTAATGTTCTCCTTGCTGACAATCACTGCAAAGGCCTGAACTCACCACTCCAGGCAGCTCCAGCAAGAAACCTGAATCTCTACAGGGATTTTGAGCTAAGTACATTGACTCAAGTTAGAACTTTTGGTCTTAAAGGGTAAGTTAACCATTAAAATGATTTTCAAGTAAGTACCATTATCGTAGGAAAAGGGAAAAAAAAACAAACCACCAACCTAAAGTTACTTATTTTTTCCTCTGTTTAAATCCTTGCTCTAAAAAACCTAACATCTTTGTAATCGAAAATAACATGACAACAGGGGTAGAAACTTTCTAAAGGTATAATATTCCCAAGCAGATCATTAATCTCTTTCTTCTGTACACAAAAACATATACTTTTTTTAATTGTGATCCACTGCTCCATTAGTTGGGGATATTTTGGATATGTACAACCTAAATACAAAAGCAAATCTGGATATAATGCAAATTGCTATTTTCTTACAGATTAAAGTTTTCAGTTCAGGGATGTGACAAGGCCCAATCTTTCTTCTCTGGAAGTCAATGTGATCTCAAGACATCACCCTGAAGAAGTCATCCCACTTCTCCGGCTCTGATCCAAGTTCCAGCAGTTGCTACCCTGATTTTTTCAGTCCAGCCAATCCTACAAGAACATTTTCCTTGGTCACCTAATATAAAAAACTCACTAGTGTTAAAAAGACTGAAAACCTGCAGGAGTTTTGGATTTCTTACAGTGTCAGGTGAGCACGAGGAACAACCCCAAGGGATGATAAACGTGGAGCAGGGAGTGCATTTGCAGAAGACATTCTCATCACAAGAGGGAAGGACAGGATGAGTTAGGCAGCTCAGAGCAAAGCTTAAGTAGGTCTGCTTTGGGTTGGAAAGAGGAGGGCATTTCTCCCACCACGCTTTCACAGGATTTGTAAATGATCCCATTCAGCTAAATTGGGATGAACTGCAAGTGCAAAAGTCAGCCTTGCCAATTTCAACAGGGATTGCAACAGGATGCAACTATCTGCTGAAGTGTTTTCCACAATAGCAAGCTAAATAAACCATCCAGGATGGCAGTCATCACTCAAATAACAGGGAGAATTCCACCAAGACTGTTAAATGCACTACGCACACACACAAAGAGAGCGAGAGCGGCATTTTGCAACCCTAATACAGCGGGTTAAGAGGTGTGCATGTTTCACAGCCCCAATAATATCTTATTTAGGAGAGACATCAATCAAGGCTAGACCTCAGGCAAAATCCATGTAATTGCAATGATTTATACCTTTTGACACTCTGGCCTGCTGACACTGAGAAGACAGCGTGCATCAGAGTGTGCTGCAAATGTCCGCCAACACATTTCTCCGTGGTTTGGGGGTTAGAAATATGAAAACATATGTTCTGATTTATAAACTGCAGGTCAAACATGCAGGTGTTAATGGCTTTTTCCCTGAGATTTTCAGCTCCAGCCAGACCTGTGTATGAGCAACCAATTAAGAAGCAGAAAATAGCACAGCCATAATGGTGTTCCCATCATTTCATAGTAACCAAATAGCACAGCAAAATTAGAAACACAGACCTTTCCACCAGGATTCAACCTCCAGGTAAGAAAACAACTCTGGATCCTGCACCAATCCAACAAATGCTTCTGCTTTGACCTTAAATGGCATGATTTAAAGTAACAATAAATATTTTAAAGACCTTTCCAATTTAAATGGGTGAAAGTTGAAAGTTTGCACTAGTAGAGTTAGTTGAATGATTAAAAGTAACTATAACCCTGCTGGTACTAATGAAGGCTGCACAAAGGTTCACATTGCCTAACAGGTACATTTTTTCCTTGATTTTTTCCCCCTGCTTTGTTCTAATATTCCCTTTGGGTCCCATCTGCACAGGTACATTTATGATGTTGAGGATTATCCTGAAATATGGGCCCTATCTACAGGGGGCTAAAAGCCCAGGCAGGCAAATAAAAGCTGAGCACAGGGCCTGGTACAGTTCAGCTGTCCCCATGCCTGGTCATGGGCACTGTGACAGCCTAGAACAGTGTGGCTTAGGACTTTCTCACTCCTTACTCTGTCAGCCTACAACAGAAGGGGCATTGCATGAGAAGGTCAGTCCAAGGCCAGAATTCACACTCTAATTTTCATCTCTGGTCCCATAAAACACAGCAGTGACCACTGTGGGTGCTTTATGATCCATGAACAGAAAGCAACAGTACCCAAGGGCAGCTCAACCTCCCCATTCCCTAGGGACAGCTAATTTTGGAAGACTGAGTTGTTTGCTAGAGGGTCTTTCTTTTCTGCCTGGAGAGTAAACCCAGGCTATTCCAACTGAGATACCATAGCAAAATCCCTACATGGCAAAATTCAGGCCTTTATGCCTGTGTCACAGTGTGGGACACAAACACATTTTCCTGAAAGAGCATAACTTCAGTCTTGTGCATTTAACACATCCACATTCCAGATGCGATCTCCAATGTCCCTGAGGTTACAGTCAGCCTGCAGCTGCTTCAGGACAGCACTGCCCCACAACACAACAGAAGTCAGCCCTGGAAAAGGAGCAAAAGCACCACAGAAGCATGGATGTCTTTTCTGGAAAGGGTAAAAGAAGATTGCCTGGTCCCATTTCCCCCTTGCAGGAGGATTATTGCCAAGAGCAGGTGTTGAAAGCCCTCAGGTGTGGGGATCCTTCCTGGTACCTGCTCCACCACTGCAGCACTCCCTGAATGAAGCATCTTGCCTTAACATGCAACATTGCTAAGAAAAGACCAATGCATCCAAATGTCCTAAATACAGATGAGAATTTGAAAATTAGCCTAGTTTCTCTTTGCAACAGGTGGCTCACATCATATGAACACACACACAACTCTGAAACTTCTTGGTGTTCTGATGTTTTTTTAAGGCTGGTTGGTTTTTTGGTTTATACAGAAATACTACCCAAAACCATCTGAAAAAAGTCCATACACCATTTTTCCTGTGTAAAAGACTATTTTCCCATCAGGTAACATAACTTAAAATTAAGCCAAAGATTTGTGAAGATGACAAGTCAATATTTCCTTGAGACCACAGAATTGTTGAAAATTATTGTTTTAATGGGGTTTCAAAGTGGGTTTGCATCATTATATCAATATATAAATCAGCTACAAATTAAAAAAATATTAACTGGCTACATAATTCCCAGCAAGTCTAGCTTTTAGCAACAGCAACAGAAGACTGTCATTTCCAATCCCAGGAAAACATAATATATGTGGTAGAAGCTGCAACCAAAGAAAGCTAAAGAACATCCTTTAAAAACATTCCAAACATCTTTCTTTTTCATGCCATGAGAGATTATTTTTTTCTATTTCTTGTTAGGCACTCTGCTATTTTGCTTATAATTCCTCAGGGACTGGTGACCTCATGAAGAAAAACAACCAGGACAGAATTAGCTTTTATTTATATATTAATAGTTTTACCTCCAGCAGTGGAAGATACAATTTTGAGTTAAAAATCATAATTTGTGAGTGTTTGGATAGCAGCACTCCTGCAAAGTTGTGGTAGCAGGAATTGCTGGGGAAGGCTGAGTTGTGGTTGCCAGTTGCTGCATTTATTAATGATTGGACTTGAAAATTAAGTGTCTACTCCAAAACTGACGAAAGCCAGGAAGATCCTTTGCATTCCCTGGATTTTATATCAAACCTTAAACCTTCAGTAGAGTCATAGCACAGCGGGGGGCACTTGACAGGGAATGCAAGACCATAAATCTCTTCCAACATAAGCTCCCTCAATAGCATTAGTAAAGGGATGGTGCTGGAGGTCTGGGGGAGAAGTGGGTGACAAAAGCTCCCCTCCCCACCACTGCCAGCCCCCCAGCCAAGGTCAGCTTAGAAGGTGACTGTTCCTTGTCCTCACCCTGCCCAGTGAGAGGTCTGGTCCCTCTGCATCCCTCCCTTCCCAAAACACCCTTGGTGGGGCTGCGAGCAGGAGCTCCCACCCCGAGGGCTGGCAGTGAAAAACGATACGAACTGAATGGCAAAATCAATATTTGGTCAGGCTGAGGGGGGACTATCGATTCTTTTCTCATGATATCCATGTCTCCTGCACTTCCTGCTTCTCTGGGGCACTGGAAACCCAAGTCCCTCCTAGACCAAGGGTGGCCAGGCTTTGACTCTGTAACATCTGTACCTCACAAGAAGTTCACGTGTGGTCTCACAGCCCGATGCTCATCCACTTGAGTGGCAGCAGGGACATGCTGGCATGAGGGCTACTGGGTAAGCCAGGAGGAAGCAGGACAGCAGGAGATGCTGAGGGCAGTGACACTGGGTCAGTGCAGGGGAGTACCACATGAATATGCTGCCAGCTCCTACCTCAGCCTTCTTCCTCACAGCCATGTGGCTACATCAAGGTTTTAACCCCTACCTTTTCATTCAACCCCTCACATCTGTTTTCTCTAGGCTTTCTTGCTCTCCCCTTTTCTGTCCCAAAAGTCTTTTGTCCTGGGCAGAGGCAACCATGAGGCCTTCACAGCTAGGAGACATAGGAATGGTTGTCAAACCTCATATCAAGGAATGAGGGCACAGAACAAGGCACAAAGGCCTAAAGACCCTCATCCTACATCCAGATTTCCACATGCTATAGGAACTGAGGGATGAATAGCAGCATTCATCACGGGTAAATGCAAGCACAGCCAAGACCTAAGCTCCTTCTCCAGAGAAACTTTCTCCCAGTTCCCCCACCACTGAGGCCCTTCTCACAGGTAGCCATGGACAATGGCCAACACAGGGGACAGTGGACTAAGAGGGAAATAAAGTGACGCTCCTGTGTCACTAACCACACTCAGGTTAGCATCTCAAAAAAATAACAGTTCTTTTCCAGAAAAATTACTATTTAAAGGTCCTTTTTCCTTGGAGAAAGCTGGGGTCTCCCTAAAGTTACTTGAGATTGAGGAGTTTGCCAAACCACACGCTGTGCTACTTCGTGTTTCCATTTGTTGAGTTGCAATGGTTTTGAATGACTCTGGAAAGCACCCAGAGATACAAGAATGAGAAGAGCATGGGAAAGATTTCCTTCTCTTCTGTAAAAACATTTTCCTCTCAAGTTTAAAAGCAATACTGCTCACAGCAGAGAGGCTGTTGTTAGCCAAGGCTTAGAGAAACCTGCCAGGTGCCTTGAACTCCAGGATGGACAGTGACCAGTGAAGCTTTTGACTTCTTGCCTGGGCAAGAGGTCACTTTCCCTGGATCAAGAATGAGGTGGTGAAACAACTCTCCATGAACACCTGCCCAGCATCCATAAACTCAACCCACACTGCTCACCAGCCATGCAGACACATCGCAACAGCCAAACACCACAGCACAAGTTGTCTGCTCCAGGGAGCACAGAGGAGGGATTCTCACATCACCAAGTTCACCCAGAGTTTGATCCCACAAGAAAGCCAAGCCTCCTCATTCATCTGCCTGTGATACATGCAGAGTCCTGGTCTGGCTTGAGTGGGGAATATGGAATCCTGCTCTTCCACACAGTCTAGGTACAAGCAGAAGCAGCCTGGTTGGAGCTGGCTTTTGCCTCACACAGCCTTCAAAGGCATTCCCAGGTTTTGTGGAGTCCCGGCCTCGCTCCCTATTCTGCCCTCAGCCAGGATGGTCTGATGGAGGTGGAAAAAACCTGAACTCAATCCTGCTAAAGCACAAGATAAAAGTATTGGGCAGCCAAGACCATCATATCAGTCAAAACTGTGCATTAAGGCAAACACAAGCCCAGCAACAAGAGACTCACCCAGGAAAAGCTCAGTCACATTTGGACCAGGGTTAGGCACGTTGCTGGGAGCACCAGGTGGTGGCACTCAGTTGCTGCAGTGCCAGGGACAACAGAGAGACACAGCTCTGCCTCCCGAAGTTTTACCACAGATGAAATCAGATCAGCAGGCACCTGAAGGAGGGCAGCACCCTACACTGCTGGCAGGAACACAAACCATGGCTGCGAGTGTCCTTTGCGGGCTGCATCTGGCAAAAATTGCCTTGGAAAGGCTTGGGAGAGTCCATAGAGAAAGCACTCAGCCCTCAAAAAGACAAATATACAACAGAGCTGGCTAGGTGGTGGCTGCCCTTGCTAAACTTCATGGAAAAACACAACTTGTGCAAACTGAATTCCCTCGCTAACCTCTTCCCCTTGTTGAAATATTAAACAAAAATAACTTCTCTTTTTATCTTTGAGCCAGCAGGACAAATTCATCATTAAAGGAACTTCACTGAAGTCAACACGGATATATCTGAGATGAAGAAATGAATTTGACCTATTGCTTTTTGTGTCCTTATGTTCTAACTAATAACTAAATTGCACAGGCTCCTAATCAACAGGATCAGAGAACCTGGCCAAAGCAGTTTGCTTTCTTCCCCCCAGCATCGCTGCCTATACTTTTATATTGCTTTCTCTGTTTGTAGCTTTTGAAAACAGGTATTTTCAGCCAATTTAATCACATAACTTTTTTTCATGAGTATACTGTCAAAATCTTAACATAGAGTTTTCATAGGATATTTGCTCCTAACACAGGAAACAAGTAAACAAGAAATTTTCTCTTTAAAAATTTTACCAATTGCCACTAAAAAAAATTTTTTTTGGGTGTTTCAAGCACACACATTTGTTAAAATTACTCCAGCCACAGGATGCCTAGTCTGATCCAAGGATCTCCCTGGAAGATGCATGGAATGAAGCAAAACAAAGCTGTGGCTACACAAGGAGGTCCAAAACTCCGTGTCTCGGCACACTGACAACTCTTTCCGTGGAGCCGGGGCACACAGTCTTGCCAGGCAGAATAGGAGGGATTCAGAGAAAGGAAGAGTTGCCGGCAGAGGAGAAGGAAGATGATGAAATATAGAAGCTACCAAAGCCTGCGTTAGGCAGAAGATGCATTTTGTGTCTCGTGTTATATTGGCTGCCAGTCGATTACAGTGCAGCCTGTATAAACACGTCATGCGTGCTCTGACAGGGAGTCGGGGTGAAGCAGGGTGTCAGGGTAAAACAGAGGATAATAAAATCACTTTAGATTTATTTCTCTAAATTGGAAACTTCATGCTTACACCTGACTAAATCATCAGCCTGAAACTCTAGCTCGACTCCCACAGAAAAAGTATGAAACCTTATCCCATCTTTGTTTAACAAAGGCCAATCAAGCTTGCCTAATGAATTCTGCAGATGTAGGCGACAGGACGTGTTTGGCCACTTCAGTTCTGCAGGGCTTCCTCAGACCTGTCTCCAACATACCCATCTTACCCTTGAAACAACTGAAAACTCTCAGAATCTCAAAGCCAGGCTGCCCCACAGCAGCCCATGGGCAGAGTGGACCCAGGAGTGTGTTACTGGACCTCAGCCACAGCATTTATAAATTCTGACCAGCATTAAGGAGAGCATCACAGGTGGCTGGTGGCAGTGGCTGGAGGATGGCAGCGCTCCCCCTGCTCCTGCCCAGCTTGGCAAGAGCAGGGCACCAGCACCTCCACCTCCATCCCACCACCAGTGAATCTCCTCACTCACAAAGTGCAAAAGGACCTTTAAAAAAAAAAAAAGAAGTCTAGCATAAGGAGCTGGTTAAAAAACAATAAATCAGTGGTGAAATGTGGATAACAACCTTCTCTGTAAAATCAACATGGATTGTGTTCCTGCAGAGAGCTGTCTGACAGGCCGGTTGAAGCCTGACTGCTTGCAGCCAGATTTTTTTTCCCCTTTTTTTAAATTTTTTTTTTTTTTTTTTACAAGCTGGAGGAGTATCTTGGATCAGGGGGAGGCAAGAAGGTCTCTTCCTTTTGTATGTGGTTCTGCTGTGTTAGAAAATCAATAAGCAAGGTCCTGACCTCAGCATAACTTCAGACATCACTCATGACTCCTTTGAATCTCTTCCCCCACAAAAACCCAATTTTCTTTTTAATCGTGCACACCAGAGGGAGTGCTGGCAAGGAGGGGATATCTTGCCTCAAGATGTGGGCAAAACCCGTTTGCACCCATCTTTCCTGACAAGTAGAAATCAAATTAGAAGAGGAACGCACCCGGGGAGGGCAAGGGGAACGGGGTTAGCTGAGGTAGAGCACAGCCCAGCAGGAAATGCCAAAAAAGAAACCATATGGAGCGTGGAGGTGCTATGGATTAATATGAGAATTCCCTTCTTTTTTTTTCCAGAGGGAAGGGAATAAAAGCTAAAATGCACATTATTTTTCTCCTTCTTGTTTCAGCACTGGGCTATTTTCTGTTAAATCTCCTTTTTAAAAGATAAAACAAGATTTGCCACACATTTTCCCTCCAGTCAAGTCCTCAGGCTGGCTAAATTGGGTGATTAAAATATAGGAAGGCCTCCAGATTCCCCTCAGGACTGTTTTTAATATCTGTAAAACTGCCACTTTGTCTTGCCAAGGTAAACAGCATCGCATGCAGTTCAAAGGTGAGCAATCCTAAATGTTTCCCTTCGCCTGAAAGGAATCTGCCTTGGGACCCCGCGGGCCGTGCCGGAGGGGGACGCGGCCGGGCCGGACCACGGTGTGGTGGCCGGAGAGGCATCTGTGTACACAACGCTAACTTCTCCCACACAAATACTAAAAATTTCTCATTAAAAATTATTGCTGTGTCAACATGTGAGGCCGCTCAGCCCCCAAATCTGGAAAAGACGTTCTGTTTTTTTCTTGCCTTTGCTGGGAAAGCGGCGGCAACAGTGGCAAAGCGGGGGGAGAGATGGGATGTGAGACTGGAGTCATCTGGAGCTGACTTTGGATCTCTTCTTTCTCCCTTGTCACTCAAGTTGGGACTTCCAACTGTTCCACTTCATCTATTTTAGTTACTTGCTACCCAGGTTTTTTTCCCCCCTCTCCTCATTCGCTCCCTATCACAGAGCTTTATATTTCCCTCACATGGCTGGGCTGGCTGCTTGGTGTTACTTTAAATGGAAATGCAATTTTAAGCCATCTCTTTTGTCGTGGTGGCTGCAGTGCCTTCAGAGCAAAAGGTTTGCTGTTATCTCGACCCATCTACACAGATGCAGCCGTAAATCTGAACGTGCTCTACCCATGCACGATCCCTTTCATGGGTGGCCAGGAATTCATAGCAAAACAGCACAAGGACCAAATATTTGATCCAGTGAGACAAAATTTGTAAAGCCCCATCAATTCGAACTCTTAATTCTGCCCTATGACATCAGGCATTTCGCCCCAACACACCAAAATAAAAATTTTAAAATATGCTGTTACTGAGCGAGGTGAAGGGAAGCCACCCCAGGGAATGAAAATATGGGATGGGGTGGAGAAGGGTGGGCAGGGAGCCAGTTGTGTACTGTAAAACCAAGCAGCCGCCTCTGCAAAGCATCCATCTCCAGGGAGGGCTGGCGGTGGGAGGGTGGCCAGCACACCCCAGCCCTCCAAGGGCTCCTGAATCCCTGCTCCCCACGACACGACGCACACGGGTTTGTGCCGAGACGACATGAAATACAGCAAGGCGTAATTAACCTGATGTAATGCTATATATCAATAAGTTAAAAAACCAAGAACTTGCTTTGAGGTCAGGCACCCACACATGCAACTCAAACAGTGGAGACCTAATCCAAATTTATTGGAGTTTGTAACAGCTGGACTTATGCCTCTAATACCTTTTAAGTGCCTCTTTTAACAGTGAGCCGAGTGTGTCTTTCATTAAGGTGAAGTTGAAAGTATGTTAAGTTCATAAGCATGAAAATAGCCATTTAGGTCTCTCAGAGATTAATTCTGCCTTCAGTTTGCTCTCACTGAACCCCATTAATGTCTGGGATTTGGTGTTTAGTGTCCCATTTGCATAATCTCTGTTTATTACAGGGCCTCGATAATGTGAAAGTATTAAAGTATTTCTTTCCCAAAATACAGAGGTATTAATCTTTGAATCCTCCTAGTTTCCTTAATTTGCCATCAAATCCCACAACAGAAACAAATGTGTTTTCTAATCAGCAATCTTTTCTCGCTTATAGGCCCTGATCCAACAAGCTTTTAAGCAAACAATTTACTTTAAGCAATGAGTAGTTGTATTGGAACCAATGGAACAGCTCGTGTGCTGTGATGGATTGGGGCCATAGAAAATTGCCTTGATGAAAATGTCAATGCTCCCAAGAGCTGGTGAAAATATATTTTTATTATAAACACACGGAGGAACTGTTTTGATCTGAACATTATGGGGAACAAGCTTTGAAGCGATGCTTTTCCACGGTCAGACCTAAACAGAAACTGAATACCACCAGGTTGGATGACAGTTTAAAAAGGCAGCCCAGAGCCAGATTGATGTTTGTATATAATGAAATTCAGTATTGATGTGATATGGACACTGTCCAGCCTCTACGACTTGTTAGGGTGACGTACAGAGAATGCAGAGAAGATAAAAATCAAAGGAGCACAAGGAAAATAAGTCTCAGCACTAAGAGCACTAACATTGTTTTGAGGAACTATTTTGCTGCAAATATTTTGAAGATAATCCACAGCCAATTGTAAAACACAGTTTTACAGTGGCAATGATGTCTAAGCACCATGCACGTGATATCCATCATGCTCCATTTTAAGCCAGAAAACCAAAGCTGGGCCATTCCCTGCACATGCATTGAAAACTGGAGATGGGTTCAGAGAACCATCAAACCATCACTCTATCTCCACACCAATTGATGCCTGTCAGCACCATGTGTCCAGGTGGTTTCAGGCAGCCTTCTCCATCTCCCTCACCTGCAGGGGATTGTGGATCACACCACTCCACAGCCAGGTACCAGCAGGACACAAGAATAGATGTTACGTGGCAGCACACAGGACTGCCAGGTAAGAAGTGATAACAGGCAGCAGCTAAACCCCAGAGAACAGCACAGAGTTAATCCTCAACTCCTGCTGCAGCAGACAGGGAATCACCCCTGCTCTTTTATGAATATCATATGTTCATCTGTTTGCTGGTTTGCCATTGTGTTGCCTGCTCTGTGATCACCACCAGGAGCCAACTGCACAACGGTCAGAGGGCTGATGGTAGCCCCAGCTGTCCTCATTCACCAGCACCTAATGGACAACACAGGTGTCCTCCACCCTGGAGGTTCACCTTGCACCATACTCAGCTTGGCAGGAATCAAGCAGAAGTAGAAACCGCAAATGAAAATGCAGGTCCTAAAAGCATAAGGGAATCAGTGAGAAGCATTTCTGGGAAGGAAAGAGAGAGCCCTGGCTTAGACACAGCAGAGATCTGCATAACCCAGCCATAAATGGCTTAAACTAGCCCAGCTTTCCTGCCTTTTTTTTTTTTTTTGATCCTGTTAACCTGCAAACTCAGAAAAGAACAGTTGCACTGACACAGCTTCTGATGTTTTCTATGCAAAGAGAGGACAAACAACACATGACATAAGGGAACAAAATTAACCAGTTTCTCACAGTATTGCAAGAAAAGGGTCACTGCTGAAGAAATCAGGAAAATGGACATCAGTGGCAGAAGCCTTTACTAAGAGGCCAAGAACCCTTTCAAAGTTAAGTTAAAATAATAAAATACATAAAGAGGACAAGACAAATTCAATGCCAGGCCCATCACTGACTCCACCCTACCATATTGCTAAACTTCCAGCATAGAGGAAATGTCAGAAGAAGAACCACTCTCACCTCATTTTTCCCAACTTCAGCAAGCAGACCCACACACAGCCCTGGGCTGGACACCCTGTGGACTGACCCAGCACAGTGTGAGGTATATTCACACCTGGGAGGACAGCAGCCCCTGGCAGAGATCACAGGGATGGGAGGCATAGCACCAGCACTGCAGCAGGGAAAGAGGGAAGGGGAATTAAGCTTAATAAAGGAAGAGTGAGATAGAAGAGGGAGCTATGTCCCATTAGCACCTCCAAACTGGATGCCTTTGAACGTGGAAAATTGCTGGACCAAGGAGAATCAGGCAAAGAGCCAGCAAGGAGCAGGTCATTCACCAGCTTCATCTGCAACAAAGCCACATCCTGACTGCAAATCTTGCAAATCAATTATGCCCACAGGTTGTTGGGTTGCAAAGGCGGGGAAGAGGGAGTTTGTTTTGCTTTTCTTAGTAAACCACGAGACCATTTCCTAGCACATTACCCCAAGAATGACAGGCAGGGCCAGGGCTGCCAGGTGCCTGGGAAGAGGCTGCCAACTCCCAGGGATCACCATTGCTAATTGGCTCCTCTGAAATGAGCGTGACAGAGAGCCACATTTTCTCACCCACAGGTTTCAGGGTTATATTTAACTGGCTGAGGCAGAATTAAATGTCAGCTTGGCTGGAAGGAGAAAAAACAAAACAAAACAAACAGCAACAAACAAAGTGAGAACTTGTCATTAAGCCGGAGGGGAGTCAGTGCTAAGTGCACTGCGGAGGTGCCCACACACAGCCTGGCAGGCACCAGCACAGGCAAGAAGAACCAAGGGATTCATCCCTTTAAAAGCACAGTTTCAATGCAGGTTGCTTATTTTGATTTGTAAGCAACACAGGGGGTTGAGGGAGAAGGGACACATTTTGCCCCTCTGATTTCTGTTCTGGGTACTCCCACATCTCAGTTTGATTGCAGCCACAGATTTCCATATCCAGCAACACTGACAGCAGAAACTTCCAGCAAAAAGAGGACAGGGTGGTGAAAAGAGGCAGACTCCTCAAACACATCTGGAGCCACTGGAGGATGTTCACTTCAGCTGGAGCACAGGTCCCTTTGTGGGTGATGAAAGAGGGTGGAGGAGGAAGGGGAGGGAGCATTGCCTCCCCCCACACAGCACCTGCTCCAAAACAGCCAGCAGGGCTTCTCACAGCAACACACACACCACTGGCACAGGAAGGGCAGCTCCAGACCTCATCCTCTTGTTCCCTAAACCATGAGTTTGGCCTTCCTTGGGTCATGGTATCAGCCAGAACAAAACCATGACCCTACCCCCAAAACCTGCTGTTTTCAGCCCCTGCCTGCTTCCTCCCTGCATCCAGGCACATAGGTGAGGGAACAGCCCTTGCCACAATTCTCAACAGCACCCAGCCCCTTCACCTTTGTGGGAGGGCAGTGCTGGCACATCTCAGGCTTCAAAGTCAGTATTGCGCTGTTTGAGACCTCAGAGGCCCCACTCAGATACAGCAAAAGGGATATTTGTCCTCTGCCAAATAGGATGATGCAGGATGTGCAACAAGACGAGGCACATCCAAGGCCTGCTTTGGTTGTACCTCCCTTGCTTTGGCTCAGGAAAGAGAAGAGGACTGAGTATTTCACCATGTCCATCCTGCAAGCCCTTCAGTCAGGTTTATGAGGCAACCCCAACTAACAAAAATGAGCCACAGACCTTCCCAATCATACTGAACAGCATAAACTGATCCCATTCCAAAGGCAGCCCAACTGGGTGCCCTATCCAGTGGCACGGACTGGGAAAGGAAGATCAGGATCAAGGGGAGTAACGAGGGGAGATCTCAAACCATGGGAGATTGGCTGCTTCATGTGCCTTAACCACTAAGAAAATTCAGTAGGGATACAGATATAGCCCTAATTTTGCATTACCAGATGATCTCTTTTCTTTCCTCTCCTCCACCGTAAGCTATTGTTTAATGCAGGTGACCTCTTCCTCCTCCCATTCCCCAAACAAGAGAATATGGCAAATTCCAGGAAAGTAGAGCTATAAAATCAAAAGTATCCTTTCAAAACAGGGTGTTTCACTTTCCATCCAGAAGTGAGGTATCCTGGACCAGGCTGAGTTCAAAATCATGTTTTTCCAAGTCAAAATGTTAATCACAAATGAGATAATTGTTTTGAAGCAGTTTAACTTTGTGAAGAAAATGACAGAGTTAAATATTTTTACACTATTTCATCAAAACTTTTTATTCACTGGAAACAGGTTGTTTTGACTTTTTAATCTTAACCAAGAACCAAAAATTTCAAAAACCCAACAAATTGTTGACACATCCCAATTTCCTTCAGGCTGGCAGGTCTATTTTCTAACCACCCCTTCTTAAATTAAGATGGAAATATTAAGCTTCAGCTCATATTTCTCCAGGCTTATTTTCTTTAGCTCCCATCTTTAAAAAACTGGAGACCATAAATAGCCTGGGTTTTTTCCTCCAGACTGCAACACAGACTTTTAAACCAAACATTTGCAATCATCACAGCTGTAATAAGTACAACGTTTCTTCAAAGGGATTACATTGGACTGTGGTTTTCAGTATTGCCTTGTTGTCTGTTGTGAAATCTCCTCATCATAAATTAATTTGATTCTATTATCTTTCTGATACAATCTGCTTTCTGACAGATCAGTTTTAATCTTGGTTGATTCCTGTTTCTTATTGACAGCTCAGAGCACTACTGAAGAGATGCAAGTTATTAATGTTGACAGGGTTTGTAATGGAATATCTTTTATCCAGCAACATATCCTTCGTAATGTTTTTATTCCCCCTTCTCTGGCTACTTTAAGAGGCTAAACAGAAAAATCAAACAAGCCATACAGCTTGGCTTTCCTGGAACCCTTTCCAGCTCTTTCTGGAACTTCCTTCTACATCCACCGAGGATGTTATGGTATAAGGTGTTATTCATATTGGACAAAACTACTAAAACAATAACATACTGAAGGTTAAGCACAGTGCAATCCAGTTGGAAATCCAAACGGGATCAAACAACTTAAAAGAATTCCATATTTTTATAAAATTATGTAAGTCTACAATGCCAACCAACAAGAGAAACAAGGAGGGAAATTAGCAAGACAGCTGATGCACCACCCAAGCTTGAGATAATACCTCCCCATGCACCACCAAATAGGACCGAAAAGAAACAAAGATATTTGACCCATTGAGTCAGAGTTACTGGGCCGGCTCACCGGAAATTAGGCTCCTATCTGCCTTATGTGGTCCTGATCCATAGGACAAAGTAAGGGAACTTGAACCTCCTCTATCCTGCTGTACCAACTATCCTCAAAACACCCTTTCATTTCACACATGATTCATTTAGCCTTAAACGCCTATTAAATATTTTCTTAAAAACATTATAACTGTGCAAGGAACACAAGAGAAGAATTAAACTGTCACACCTCTGCCTTTGCACCTTCTCTGCTGGAGCAAATAAATTCCAGGCACCAAAACTTCAGCAGCAGCTATACCAGGGACAGCAGAAAAAACACCTCTAAATTGGTGTAATTCTCTATTCAGGTTCCCTTGCAAAAGTGTTTTACAGTCATCCTGGGTTCACACTGCACAAGATACCAGGATTTACGATTGGGATTTAAGCAAATCTGTAACTCCTAATGAATTGGGAACGGCTTTTGCAGGGAGCATGACCCCCAGCAGCCTCCTCTTGGTTTCCTATCTCTCTTTTCCAAGTGTATTGTGCTCATGGTGCCACAGGCAGCAGAGGGACCAGGTGTCCAAAAATGGCCCAAATAGTCCCAGGAGAGAGCAGGAACTATTCTTGCATACTGGAGGGGGGAAAAAAAGCCTTGACAGTTCCAATTTCCTGAGCTTGTTATTTTCCCACTGGTCTTTTAGAAGCTGCACCGTTGGGAATGCATCTCCCAACAGCACAGCAAGAGAGGATCCCACCTCCTGCCTCGCTCACAGGAATTCACTAGATCAAGGGCTGCCTCAGTCTGACATGTCCCTACACTGACATTTACTAACAGAATGTTTTCTCTAGATCTGTAGGTTTACTTTGACCAGTTTCCACATTCTTATCTTTCCTCCAAAGTGATCAGGCCCTATTTTTTGGTATCTTTAGCAGTAGGCTGTCAGAGCTCAGCCGGCTTGCCTTCCAGTAAAATTATTAGTACCTTACCCCAATTAATCTGGAGCCCTTGAGAGCCCCATGTTATTACTGGAGTGTTTTTCATTAGCTGTGCTGGTTCAAGGCTGCAGGAGGATGGAGCTCAGCACAGGAGTCAAACTGTTCTGGAAAGAATGAACTAGAAACCTCGTAACACAATTAGAAGTACCCACAGGGTAACATATAACTTTACTGTCAAGCCCTGAAATAACATGGCTAGCTAATGAAATAAAATAAACTTTGTTTTAATTAAAATTAAAAACATTTTATCTCTCTCATTTCAGTCTTAAAACAGGGGCAGTTCAAAAGTCACCCTGGAACAAATGAAAAAAACATCAGCAAAGTGAGGGGCAGGGACGAGGGTAACATCACTGGGTTTGGAGTGACCTGCATCACCAGCCCCTGGCAGGATCTTCTGAAAACAGCCTGCAAGAGATGTTTGTTGAACAGATTCCTAATGAAGACTTAAACCTAAAAAACACAGGGATGTTCTCATGGACCCACCCTACCTCTAGACTCCAGCTGAGCAGAGGAAATTCCCCAAACCAGGAAGGAACGGGATGTGAGCTGCTCAGGAACCACCAAGTGTGACCCAACCACAAGGGATCACAGCCTCTGCCTGCTAACACTCTGGGCCCTCTGCTCCCTGAAGGGAGCTTCATTCCACTTTGTCTTCACCCATTGCAACTTCCCAGCAGACCTGACAGTACATGGGCTTTGCTGCCACAGCCATAATCAAAGGCAAGCTCTACCGCCACTATTCTCATTTCTCCTGGCCTTTTCCTGTTGCAGCTGATTGCTTCTTAACTGCTCTCCAAATCCTTGGAGGGGCCCTCTGCAAGAGGGACACTGCTGCTTTCCTCTCACTTGCCATGGTTGTTCAGCACAGGAATGAGCCCACCTAGAGATATCCTAGCTGAACATGGTGTGTTATAGGGGCTTTATGCACACAAAGGGAGAGATGGTAAAAATAATAATCAGCTTTCCTTTTTTTTTTTTTTCACACAAATTTTAGCAAAAGGTGTCAGGGCAAAAAATATTCCACGCTTGCCCAGTTTGATGAACAATGGAGGTATGTGGAGGGCTGGACTGTATGATCAGGGTCTGATGAAAACCAGAAATTACCCAGGGGAACCAAAACCTCTTGGTTGAAATCCCAGTTTTCTGTCAGAAATTCTTCAACAGCTTTTCAACAGTTTCAATTTAACCTTCTTTAAAACCAGTTTGGTACCTAGTTCTGCTGTAAATGAGATTTGAGGAATTTTCTGATCTCTTAATGCTCCATCTACATGTATACCACCAGCATATTCACTATAGGTATGGATAAATACTTCCACACAGGACAAGCAGTAGTGGAATTTCAGAATGAAAAAGTTTATATATATAAAAATACACACACACACACATATATATATTAATTTCTCTCTTACTCTTATCTCTGTCTCTCACTTTAAAATGCAGTGTAACCTCTGGACCTCTACATTTGTTCACTGATCCAGTATTCCCTAGCCATTCCTGTTTGCCTACAGCAAGCTGGGGAAGACAGGTCACTGCTGGTCTGGAAGCGAGTTAGGGCAGCGCTGATGTGTTGGTTGGGTTTTTCCTGCTCACAGACTCGTCCTCCCCATCTGTTCCTGAGTCCAATGGAAGCACAGGAAAATAATAAACCATGCTACACTCTCATTGCCACTGCTTGTTAAGGGTCAACAATACTGGAGGGTGCTCTGTAGGGAGCACTAGAAGATGTTCAGAAGGCAGATAGATGCTCAGCTCATTATGAAAATCAGGCCAGAATTAAAGCACCCAAGCCTTGATTTCACAGAAAGTGGGTCTGAAATCACCTGCCCAAGCCAAACAGCTGGCTCCTTGCTTTGAGATATATGTACCATTTCCCAAAGCAACTGGCAGGATCTGTATCTTGTTCTAGTCACCAAATGCAAAGGATGGAAAAAATAAAATCCCATACCAAAGAGGAAGTAACATCCAAAGCCAAGGAGTATTAAATCAGTTGAAATAGCCTCCCTTGCTTACTGTGAGAGAGCTCACTTGCCCTGGAAGGGTTCCAGTAGATGGGCAGCTTTCTTCTATCCAAAATTTAATTAAATTCTTGACTTCAACCATTAGATTCTAGTGCCAAAACCTTGAAGTTACAGGGAAATCTGTCAGCAACCAGGCAGGACTGTGGCATGCAACTGTGGTGGGGACTCTGCCAGACCCAGAATTGTAGATGAATTTGCTTTTTCTACCAGATCTAATTGCCAGATGACCTGAGCTCCACAGCAAGCACCAAGGCAATGAGGGACACTGCTACAGTGGTTAATGTATCTCTGCTAACCACAGCACAAGCAAAGCTCTTTAGGGCTCTTTGATGCCATGGGTACATTGCTTTCTGATTAAAACCAGCTCAAGTTTGCTTACATGTGCTGCAATCACATCCTAGAGACCTGCTTAGTGCAAAGTGTGCACTCACTATGACAAATATTAGATGCCCATTAAAAGGAAACAGACTTCCAAAGCCAGAGCAGGAAAGATTAAGGGAAGAGGTGTGAAAAGAAAAGAGCAGAGGAATAGGAATGAAAGTCTCAGAAGCAAACTCAGGATGTAGAGAAATAAGAAGTGATGTAAAAATAACACAGGAGGTCAATCACAAGTGATACAGTTCACTGTTCAAAACATGTATATCTTAAAAACAATCTGAACTTATTCAATCCAATAAAAGCACCAGTTCTCATTACACACTTACTATAGGGAAGTATTATTTCTGTGTTGGCTTACAAATTGTCTCCCTCTCTCTTTCTCAAACTCATCGCAATCTTAACTAATACAAGTAAATCTCTGCACATGAAATATGAGCCACTGGCAGCTCTCAGGCTCGCTTTTCATCCCAAGCCTAATGGGCAAAGCGCTGTGATTTCATTTCACAAGCCTTTCCAACCGAGCTCAGAGTCGATCATTTGCCAGAGTTTGACTCTTGCAAACAGCCTGCTGGAGCCACTGAACTTACAGGGTCAAATCCATCAATGGTGCAACCCCAGCTAACCTGAGACACTTCAGGCCAGGGACTGGTTTGTTCCAAAGCATTAAACATCCCTTGAGACCTGTGATCACAGAACATTGTCATAACACTTAGGCAGCTATGGTATGTTAATTTAAAGTTGTCAAAATACGCATACAGCTCTGCTTGTCCTTCACTTGGATGCACGCGAGAGGCCACAAAGTCCATTTGTAACATGGAGAATGTCCCCAGAGTGCTGCAGCTCCACGAGATAGTGAAAGGGCTGTCCAGCACAGTGGGACAGGCTTTCAGTGGAAACTCTTTGCCTCTCCAGTACAAGGTTCTTGTTCCTTCAGCAGTGCTACCAGGCTGAGCCACTCATTTGAATGCCTAAAGCAAAACCATGTATTTCCCATCTTAAGTAGCATCAGCACTTGGTGCTCCTCTCCAGAAAGAGGGCTCTGGTAGCTTATAGGAATTTTAAAACCCCTCACTCTCAGGAAATGGAAAGATGCCACATGCATTCAGATACATTTACTGCTGACTGGTTTTAAACGTGGCCAAGATGAGGTGCAAACACCTCCTGATAGAATTAAAGGCTGCTATAAAGAGTGGAGCAAGTCAGACCTCAAAGCAGTGGGGTCCCATGACTGAAAATTAAGTCTGTGATTACACACAAGAGCTGACCTCCAGTCAATTCCCTATCCCAATTTTTTTTTTCATCTATTGGAAATTTCTTCCTGCAACAAACATGGAGGAAAGCCAATGCTACAGGACAAGAGATGTGCCAGCCCTTGCCCACTCTACAAGGGGGCCAAAAAGTGGATCCTGGCTCCATGGCATTCTCAAACACCAGTCCAGGAGCACTGGGGATCATGCCATGCCAGGACCATTGCTGAGGGAACCAGAGCTCTGTGCTAGAGCCCCATGCATACCAAACCAGGACCATTGCCTTTTACTCTCCATCCAGGGGCAGAAGGACTTGGTGCTACAGCCCTGCTCCACCCACTCCTGTGCTCTTCACAAAACCCTGAACGGCCCAAACCACAGCTTGCAAGAGAACCAGATCCCCAACTCCTACCTACTGGAGACTACTCCACTCCCAGGGGTGCCTTGGCCAAAACCCCACATCTTCCCCAGCAGAGCAAAGCCTGGAGCCACCCCCTTATCCCATTTTCATGTCTCTACCAAAGTGCTGCTGGGAGGAAACACTTCCCACAAGAAAACACAGTGAACGCAGGAACTTTCTGCTAAAATTTTCATTTTTGAGAAAGGCTTCAGTTTCCAAATAGGGGTTAGGGGACAGCAAGAGGGAAATGGGTTGTCAAAGAATTCTCATAGTGCTTGCTTTAAGTGCTTTGTTGGACCTGGATACAAAGAAATAAGAGAAAGGATAAACAGCATGGTCAACATGCTACGAAATATATTAGAATCATTTCAATCCTTGGGAAAAGTATTTTGGTTCCCATTGCTAATAATTATATATCATAAAATGTCAGAAAAAGCATTGTGGCTACAGCCTGTAAAAATAACAATCTTACAACAAAATACTTCATTATTGCTTTCTGCTGCCCTAGAACAGCAAGATACAAGAAAGTGGAAATTTCCAGGAAGTGCATTAATTGGAAAATAAGGATGTGTTGGATTACTCATCAGAGAAAAAGGCACTTTTATTGAGCAAAGATCATTATTAAAATTCAAGTCATGCAGCTCATACTCTGAATCCAACAGGCAAGAACTTTCCATAGTTACTTGCAGTACATTTTCATAGGGTTAAGATGATACACAGTTCTTTTTAAGCCAATTATGCAGAACAAACAACATTATTTGGGTGGATCTAGGAAAGCAAATAATATTTCTTTCTAAAAGAGCTGCATGGAGCATTAGTTGACTATTCTGCTAGGTAGCTCTCCAGTTATTCACTTTTCAGGGGAGTTGGCAGGAGCCAGCACTGCAGTAAGGCAGCCTGACTTGTGGCTAGGTCCCTGTTACACTGAATAATGGGAGAAGGGGAAGTTAAGACCAGAATCAAACCAATACAAGTTTTGAAAAATCAGAAGCTTTAAATTATGTTGGTTTTTCCACTTCAGATGGTCTCAGTCAAAAGAGCAGTGTTCCCTCCACCACACACCCTGTTTGTTCTACAGTAACTGCAGTGGGTATAAGCCCAGGAGAAGAGAGGAGGGACAGAGAGCACCTCACATCCTTTGGACTCAGGGATACCAAAAGCAGCTCTGGATGCAAGTTCAAGCTGTCCTAGAGGGACAGTTTGATTTACAATTGTTCAGGGGCCTGGCAGCTCTCTGCCAACAGCCACTCAGGGATGCTCACTGGCAGAAAGGGGATGAAATCCTAGCACAGCAGGTCCTTCTTAGCTGCAGGTTTTGTGCCATGAGCACCAGCAGAACAGCAAGCAGGAGAAAAAAATATTCAATTTATCCTCAACTTTGGCACACCTGAGCTACCAATTATTCTTTTTTCTCCCAGGTTATTTCACCCAAATTCCTAATCCTGTTCTTGAAACACCAGAAGAGAAAAAAGAAAAAGTAACTGAAATGCACATTTTACAAAGCTCTGCTGAACTTGGCAGTAGGCTCTGGATGTCCTCAGAGAGCTCAAAATTTAGGGCCTGAATCAATTCCTATTGGAGCTTTTCCATTCATTCAAGAGCAGAGAAATTGGGATTGTCAGTAAGAAGACAGGCAGGGGAGGCAACTGCATAGGAAAGAGGACAGCCAGGATGCCTGGGTTGCTTTCTCATCTCCCTTTCCCAAACTCATAGCCCAACAAGCCCCTGCACCTCCCCACAACTGTTTCCCCTTCACCCCACCTTTGCAGACAGCATTTAAGCCATTTTAGCTGCTGCAGCTCTGCCCAAAATAATTTCACCCTTTTCAAAAGAGTTTCCTTCCCCATGATTCATGAGCTCGCAGACCAGAGGTGAAGCCTGGGAAAGTCCAGCCCAGAAGGGAACATTTTGGATAGGCATGAATATGTAAAAGCAGGGTGTGGAGATTGCACTTTGGTTTGCCAAGCCCAGGCTGTCCGGGTGCTAGAAAAACCTCTTCCCTTCCCTGGGATACTGAGCAGAGCAGGGAGGTGGGAGGCAGCTAAGCATTAACAGCTTGTGCTGCAGGGTCGGGGCCTCCATCGAGGTCAAAGACACTCTTCATTCCTGGAACATCCCCAGCCCCTGGCCTCCCTTGAAACCTGGGAACACAGCCACCTTTGCCCCACCTTCCCTGGCTCTGCCAGGCCCACGCTGGCCACCACCCAGATTTGGGGCCACTAATTCTCGTTTTTGAAGTAAAAAAAAGGGGGAAAGGGAAGAAGAGAGGAACCAAGACATGGAAAGGTCAAGTGCCTTCGCCAAGGCGAAATGGCCCATCGGTGGTGGAGCTGGCATTTGAGCACAGGAGTGCCTGTTTTCTACACCAGTGCTAAAACATCCAGACCACCCTGCTGCCTCCGAGACCACACCGCCTCTGTGAAATGTGTGGAAATTTGCAGGCATTTTCCCTGATTTTTACAGGGATTTTTTTGTTGTTGTTGTTCCACACTTGGCTCACAGCTGTTTGCCAAAATCAAATTGCTGAGGTGTTTCTGTCTCTTTAAAACTTCACGAACAGACACTTGGACAAAACCCATCAGTGAATCACAGCTGCACTGGGGGGATTTGATTTAGCCATGGCAGGCTGAAAGCAAGAAACCCAAACTGAGATCCAGCCCAGTCCCTCTGCCACTCCAGGCTGCTCACAACACACAATCCCCCTGGCATCACCCACTTGCTGTGAAAGGTGCTGGTATCTGGAGAACCAGACTGCTCTTTGATTCCTCCCAACAAATTAAGCAGCACTTTCTGCAATAACTGTTTTACTCCATACTTCCAAAGGAAAATAAATAAGAAAATATTCAGGGGGCCTCTTGCTCCAGTGCTACCAGGTTCTGTTGCAGCTTGCCATCCATATTTCTGGAGGATGATGACAATTTGCTCAGTTAAGTGTCTGCACCTCACCATATTTCCCCAGCTTGTCAACACTCTGCTCTGCTCATGAGACAAACACAGCCCCAGCATCTTGAAAGCCAGACAGAATCCTCTCCTGTTCCTTCTCAGCACTCCTTCCTAATGGATGTGCCACAGATAAGACTTCATTCCTGCCCTCAAGGTCCCTGCCAATCCCAGAGCCTTCCCATGGACCGTGCACTTCCCTACAGACCAACACCCAGGCACATCAGGTGCTTCAGAGGAACATAGAGGAATATATTCAAGGCTTACCCCAGGCAGAGGCAATGCTGCAAGCAAAGCACATGGAGATCATCTGACCATTCTTTCCTCCTTAAAGAAACCCAATATAAGACACCAACACATCTGCAACCAAATCACATTCTGCAACTTGCCACCAAGGTTCTGAACAGCAAACAAAAGGTTAAACAAACAAACCCTGAGCAATATCTCAGGCTTGACAGATGGGAAAAAAAAAAAAAAAAAAGAAAGAGAAAAAAAAGCTTTCAGCCAGTAACATTTCTTCTTTCCCAGCTGTAGGTTCATATTTTTAATGTCAGATTGCAAAAATAATAAAAAATGGGGGGGGAAGAAGACAAAGAAAAGCAAACATTTAGCTCACAACTGGATGGGAAATGAACTGGAAGCTCACATTTGTGTATATTTTTCCCTGGCGAAGAGAAGCCAGCTGGTATGTTGGAAGGTCCTGAAAACCTGTCCTGACATCAGCAGAAGTGTGAGCAGCAATACCTCTCCCGTGCTGGCTCATGTGTTTTCTCCTATCTCACTTCATCTCTCACTAAGCTCGAGCGAGCCCACACTATTGCAGATTTATCGCCATCTGAAAAACATTAAATATCTCAGGGTTTCAAATATTTGCAGACAGCTGAAGAAGTGGCTGTGATGGAACTGTCTCTTTCTGGCATAAAGCTATCAATTTTCCATGAAAGTTGAGGCCTGGATTTTTTTTTAATTTTATTTTTTTACCCCTGGTAAAACACTGTAACAAATGACTTGCTCCCCTTTTAGTGAGAGCGAGGAAAGCGGACAGTCATTATTACCAAATGTGTGCACGCACAAGTAACTAAGGGAAAATAAATCCCATTTGAAGGTTAATTAACTAAGGCAGGGTCACAGCTTGACAATCTGCCCTCAGCAAAGGGGAAGCACAACATCGGAGGGTCTATGAAGCAGAGCCATAATGAATTGTGACTTGAGGCTTGTCTATACAGGGAAATTACCGTGCAGCCATCTCAGAGCTGGATTTATAGTGCTCACTCCACATTTATAGCATTAGACCCTTTGTGCAGACTAATTAGGAACTAGTTTACCTCCTTTACTTTCTGACAAATGCTACTTTGCACAGAAGCCCAGAATAGCAAATTGAGCCCCATCAACTCCTTGGTTTTCAGCCTCACTGCTGGCTTTGCTCAGTGAGCAGCAAGTCCAGGCTGGAGAGTGAGAAGGGGATGAGGACAGACACATTCAGCTCCTAGAATATGAGCAAGAGCTTGGGCTTGAGCCCAACACCCTTCAGTGCCCCCAGATACGCATGGAAACAAGCCTGCAACAATAGTCACATCCATCCTTGTGCAGAAAGCTGAGGGTGAAGCACTGGGGCAGCCAGGGTACATTTGACATCTCAGCATCTCATTCAATCCACTCCTCTCTCCATCCCTGCCTGAGCTGTGGTGCCTCTCATAACCTCATGGGCCCAGTGGATCAGGAAAAACCACAGAGGTTTAGCCCTGGAGGCTGCAGAAGTCAGAGCAATGCCTGCGAGGAGAACCACACTTCAACAAAGCAGGAAGGAGTTCTGGTGAAGCAGACCAGGACTGAGACCAACCTAGATTTCTTCCAAGGAAATTTCTAAAAACAACGAACTGGCTCACTTTCACTGTCCCTGGCCTCTTGGCCAGGCTGTAGGGCACCAAACCAACACCAGGCCACCACAGTGCTGAGCAAACACACCCATCACAGAGGTTTTGACCTGTTTTGCACAGGTCTTTCTGCTGTCACCCCTCTGCCATGCACCAAGCACAGAGGCTGCAGGGAGTCAGTGTGCTGCAGAGGAGGGCTGTGTTGGGCACCAGCTGGCACTGGGACAAAGGGCAGAGCTGGCATGGGCAGCATCAGGCCTGGAAAGGGGACAGGATCAGGCTCCCACACACTGATTGACAGCTGAAGTCAAGTCCTTTAAGGTTGCTTCACAGGTGGAGGGTCACACATGTGAAGGTAGTCAAGACACCAGGTGCCAAAAAGTGCCGGGGAAGGTCAAATATGCCATCAGCAGTTAAAAATAAACACACTTCTTTTGGCATTTTGGCCTTTTGAGGCACCACACAGACAGGGATGTTAACAGATGTCAGGAGGAGGAGGCGTGGGAAGAGCTGTCATGTGGGACCCTACAGAGACCTCAAAGTCAGTTCACCTCCCTGTGCTGCTGTTTCTCTGCAGTAACAGAAGTAACCTCCTCTGGGGGAAAATTTTCCAAATCTTAAGGAGTGGCAGAGATAAGAAGGAACCCAAGCCATGGCTTTCAAGGTGAAACATGGCTGCTTTCACACCTCATTTCCCCCCATACCAGAGAGGATGGGCAAGTTTTAGGGGTGACCTCAAGGTGCAGAACACACTTTTTGTCCAGCAGGGTCTCCAACACAGTGAAACAGGCCAGCCAGTGGGGGACGCACCATATGGTGGGCTAAAAGCTCCCCCTTTTGGGGAGATCCCTTTGGAGACAGCTCCAGCACAGGGAGGAGGTGTCTGGCAGACACATTTCTGTGCTAAAACCAGAGATAAGAGCAGAAATTACTGCCTATCTCTCATCTGCTGTGGCAAGAATGAAAGGGGTTCACTATCAACATTCACTCCCTCTCTTCCCCTTGGGGCTTGGAAGTTCACCATCTCCTGTCTGCAGTAAGTTTTTCATTTGTCACTTCATCTCAGTTTTCTTTTCCTGCTTACAAACTGTAGGTTTCACAAAACTTCTGAGTGAGCTGCTTTACTGAAAAGGAAATGCTTAAAGCCAGCTTGACTACAAGGTGAGCCCCGCTGAAGGCTCAAGTCAGCTGGTGAAAAGACTGTCTTTTCCCCAGTAGTCCAAAACCCAAAGGACGTGGAGATAAAACCATCAGAGAAACTGCTGAAATGAGAAACAGGCACACAGGCCACCGAAAGACAGAGCAAACCCCAAGAGGCACCATCTAAGCAAAACCATATGGCAATCTCAGCCGAGCCATCAAGAGATGGATTCTTTTCCTACCCGGCGCCTGCCTGTGTAGTCTCCAAGTGCCTCCTTGAGTCCCTTCCAGCATGGAAGCATCCCAAGTGACCTGCCCAAAGCGATAAGACCAAGCTAAAACCTCCAACATGACCCTTTTATTTCTCTGTCCTCTATCTCACTTCTGTTCTCCCCCCCACCACTTTTTTTTTTTTCTTTCAATGCATAAATATTCTTTCACTAGTCACATCTAACCCACCATCATCTAAGACTCTTTACTTTCACCTACTGGATAGTGGCAAAAAGATCTTCACTGGAAGGGTGGTCAAGCATAAAGACAGGCTGCCCAGGGAGGTGGTGGAATCATTGTTCCTGGAAGTGTTCAAAGAGCACAAAGATGTTCAGGTGGTGCTTAGGGACATGGCTTAGTGGTGAACCTGGCAGTGTTATGTTAAAGGTTGGACTCTACAGCCTTGAAGGGTCTTTTCCAACCTTAATGCTTCTGTAGTTCTCAACCCAAGCACTGAAGAATCAAGCACCTCACAAGCTTCCACAATGCTGGCATCACATTACCAGCACTGGCCAGCTCAGAAGAAATCAACTACAAGACAATATTCCATCATGGCCCATCAGATGACCTCTTTCATGAGCAATTGAGGGGAAGGAAAAACACCAGTGAGAAGGGGATTTAAAAAAAAAAAAATCTGTGGGTATATAGTCTTATTTCCAATGGTCCATTCCAAAGTAGAGATTCACATTCATTGCTGGATATACAGATTTCATGCCCATGAAAATATAGATGGCCCCTTCTCTATGAAAACAGCCTGGGGAATAAAATAGGTACAAAGCTACATAGTACAAAATCTGCAGGCTGGTCCTATGAAGTCACAGCCCACCGATGTGTGCATACTGTCATATATTTACCTAATAAAATATAAATAGTATTTTATGTAGGAGTCAGTTTATGAGGCTGTGTGTATGCAGAAATGGGAGGACCTGTTATACAGGAGGGAGGGAAGGTTAAAAGACCTGTGTTGTCACACTGATTTACAGGCTGATTTAACTGGTATTTAAATATGATTATTTTGGGGGATGTGGGTGGTCATTCACAAGGGAATGCCAATATCATTATTTAAGGGATTTTCATTTATTTCTTAGGCTCATGTAGTTGTATGAAATCTAAATACATGAAACTGCCAAAAACTCCAAACATCCATTTTAGGGTACATTTGTATGGCACCTTTACCCAAAACACCACAAAAAACAGGTAAGAACATTTACTCCTCAGCCTCTAGGAGAAAGGCCGTAACATCCATGACACAGACAAACCCTCTGGAGACAGATGATGTCCAGCAGCCTCCTCCAGCACAGGGAGGAAGGTGGCTTTCATCAGTGCTGTCCTGACCATGAGGCTCCTCTCTCTCATGCCCTCACCCACCTCATATTTCTATGCTGTGCACACTCATATAGTCTTATTCTTATTTTAAGAACATGAATATATACATCTGAAAACCCAAACCATTAAAAAGTAGTTGGCTCAGACTTTTACTGGAACACGTGCACAAATATGTTGTTTGGATATTTTTACGGCCATTAACTTTTCCATATATAACCCAGACCTCCCATTAGGTGTTGTGAACTGGATCGCCTCTTTACTTGCCAAGTTATATTTCAATTAAATTAAAGTCACCTTTGGTCCTAATGAACCCCCGTTGTTTGCCTAATGCCATGATTAATTCCAGCTGCAAGAAATGGTATTAGCCTGGGTGGGTACATGGTTGAAGACTCTGATTCTCCTCCAAGATTTATGGGTGCTAGAGAAGGCTCCATAACTCATGTTGCTGAGTCTATAACTTTTCAGGCAGTAAACAGAAGCCTCTGCCACAACAGGCCTCCAACTGGAGGATTCACCCTTAATTTGTTCCTGCAGTAGGAACTTGACACAATTCTTCAGGCATGGATAAACTCCTTTTTTCCCCCCAAAGTTCAGCAGAAAGAGAGGCATCCCAGGCTCTGCACAGGCACTTGGTGACAGACACCCTCACCTGCAGAGCCAGGAGGGACTGAAGCCTGTACACTCCATCCTCACCCTCCAGAAGTGAAAGGTTCCCTCAGACCATGCTGCCACACCAGACTCACAGGGCCCAGAACAGAAAAGCAAACAGGGCCCAGATTTTGTGCTGTGGTCTGAAAAATGCTGAGCTCTGGTTCTAGTGCTAAACATTTATTTTGGATCCAAGACGAGTTATCCAATGACTAGTTAACATGGAAGGGCTGTATTGGAAGTAGAAGCCACAGGCCATTGAAACCCCAGGTCACTCACATACATGTGCAGCCACTAAAATGCTCAGAGGGAAGAGGATGGCTCTCAACACCCTTGCTCAGGGCCATTACTGCAATCCTAGGCACACCTAGAGCACATCTAGAGGTCCTGCAGGAGATGCAGACATGAAAGACTTAGCTGTGAACCAAAACCCACCCTTGTCACACGGTCTCAGCTTTGCCAAAAAGGGCCTGCCTCAGTGCTATAGCAGAACCCAGACTTTAGGCACCCCAGCACTAAGGGGCAAAGCTCCATCTGAGTGCAGTATCTTTCTGAACAATCTCCTATGCAGTAAAATTTGCAGGATCAACAGCCACTGCTGAGCTTCTCCTTCATCACTGTATTAACCCCCTCTGACCCCACCTGCACTTACAATCATCACGGCACCCAGTGACAGAATCTCACCACCTCCCCACCTCTAGTGTAGCAAAGGCAGGTGCCTGGAGGCACAGCACAGTGCTGGAGTTGTGCCAGCTCTGGCCACAGTCTTTAAATTCCCACTGTACCAGGACATCCTAAAGAGAGCATCATAGTGACCCACAAAACCCTTGAGTTTTTATTTAACAGGTGAACTTACTTATGGCCAGCCCCTTCTTCATTCCCTTCCCCTCCTCCCCTCTGTATTAAGGCCACAGAAGTTGCCTGACCATTCAAAAACATGACAAGATTATCAGTCCTTTTATTAGTTCCAGTGGCAACCTGACACCATGTCCCATGCTGGCCACTTGCTTCACACCTCCCAAGGCAGCATAAACCTTCCTTATTCGTAGCTGCAGAGAATTCCACAAAAGAGAGGGAAATCAGCAAGTTTACAGAAAATTAAGTATTGTTCAGTGATTGAACAGGATAAGAGCAGATGAGATACCTCAGCTGTATGAAAATTTCTGCCCTCTCTCAGTAAAATCATCATTATAGAGGGGGGGAAAAAAAATGTTCTGTTGCCAGAACCCTGCTTTAGGTTTGTGTCTGTGTAAGGCAAGACCTGTTGCTTACATCCAAGGCAGTCTTTCCCTGGCAACCAGCCTAGAGGATCAATTCTTAGAAGAATTATCACCTATTTAAACCCAGGTATATCAGGAGTAGCTCAATCTAGATGGAGTTTAAGATAGAGATGAGAATAAGGAATAAGATTTCAGAGGGGCCAAGGTAGCAGAAGCAAATATTCCTGATTCCAAGGCTCAGAATTGTCTTACTCCATACAGCAGCTCAACACAAAACACAGCCTGAGCACAACATCACCATGTTCAGCTCCCATGACTTCTCTGGCACCCACCTCACCAAGACCAGCACTGCACTTGAGCAAGAGTGAAGAGGCAGAGCCAAGCCATGTTATGCAACTCCACAAAGAAATACAGAGGTTCAATGTGCTTCAGACAAACCCAAGAATAACCATTGCACTGTGGAAAGTATTTCCCACTAAAGCATTTTTCATTAGAAGTGGCATTACTGAGCATTCTATCCTGCTGAAAAGCAATACCAGCCTCACATCAGAAAGTCTTTAAGGAAAATTTCCATTGCTATAATTAACTTCTATGTTGAGATTGTATTGTTCCTTTTTCACAGGAAAATCTCAGCAAAATTTCCATGGTTTAAAGGCAGCCAAAAAGGTGTCCTATTCCATTTTTCAGGAAAAACTTGTGGTCACCAGGCTTCTAGGAGAACTTCAAGTTATACATGAGGTGCAGAGCAAACACAGGGTAAACATCTACCCCCCTGCAACCCAAGACAAGCCTGATGAAAGGCCCAGCTCATTCTGTGACACTGGAGCAGCTACAGAGTCCTGTCTGTTGGCCAGCAGTTGCCATGGGACCACAGAAGAGTCAGAAATAATACAAGATCCAGGCTTCTACAGCACATTCCTTCTCCTAACACACCTCTTCTTACAAGCTTTATTATTAACTTGAAAAATAAGTGAAGATATTCCAGAATGAAGGCAAAACCTTAGACAAGGAATCTAAAAGGAAACCCAGGCAGATCAAGCAAACTGTACTCCTCACTGCAGCCAGCTTCTCACCCAGCTTGGCTCCAACAGTGAGAGACCCTCATACATGAACTGATATTAGTCCCCACAAGAACAAATTCACTTTTTCCAGACAGGAACAGCCCTGAATGAAGCCCTGTAATTCCCCTGATCTCTGGTTTTGGTTTGCTAACACATGCAGATTAATAGAGCAGCAACTACAGGAACCTGCCCCACACATTTCTGCAAAGTCCTCTGGTTTGTGTGTTGCATTTCAGAGATGTGGAGGCGTAGGCAAGACCCTCCAAGGTAACAGCTAGAACAGAATTTAACTACCTGTGCACTGAGCCCAGTGACTTCCAGATTTCTCTGTGCAGCTTGCTCCTCGCCATTCAAATAAAATAGGAACATGCTTGAATTCTATTTTGAATATAGATCTAGTGATCAGGTGCTGGTTTTATTCACACATCCCCAAAGGAGATTAATAATTCTGTTTCCTCCTGGAAATAGCAGTCCACATACTGACAAAGTAATATTAATTTCATCTTTCTGAGATGAGAATATTTAACTTTCTTCTCTTAACCTCAAGACCTAACTCCAAAGATACTGGTGCACTGATTGTTGAGTTCTCCATCCCTGTAAAAAGGTCAAAGCCATTCTCCCACTTTTTATACCCCTTGATCAGAATTTACTGAACTTAAAAAATAAAGCTGCTGTGAACTGAGTGGGGAGGGGGCAGAAACAAAGGAGAAAAATAAAGCCTAGTTTATGTCCATAAAGACAAAGGAAGCAAAAACTGTTCAACTGTCCCACAAACATAGAAATACGATCACCTAAACCCCACAAAGAGCTCAGAACCAGATGCATCTCATGCACACTGCTGCCCAGAGAATCATTAGGAGACCAGGGAAAACTGAATGCATTTTGGAAAGAAACCTCATGAGAGTAAAGGTGGCAACCATGATCGCACTGGATTCATTGCTCATAAAAGCCTTATTTTTCTCTGTTACAGCAGAATTTTCTTACATTTCAGGAAAAGGATCAGAAATAGCCTTGCTGTTGAAGCTGCACTTTTCCAGGATACAACCTGGAGCTTGTATGTCAGAGAGAGCAGGTCAAGAGTTTGTGAGGCAGCTGACCCCATTCCCAGCAGAAGACACCCTGCCTAAGAACAAGGCATCATCTCAGCTTTCCTGCTTCCAAGCCAAGTGCCTCAGGTTGGTGTTGCTTCCCCAGTCCCCACAGTACCTATCTGCTGCTGCCTCCCAGCATCCAAGCAAACCCCAGTATTGTCCATTTTTGTGGGTGCTGGTTTCCAGGATCTGAAGCTGATGTTGCCAGATACAGGGATTCCCTTTATGAAGGCCACATCCTGTTCTGCTACTGAATCTTGGTTCAGGAAAGCTATCTATAACACATCTGCCCTCACTCTGCCACTTAAAGACCACTGACAAGTACAACTAACACCAGGTCAAACATACCACTCCACATTTCAGAGACTCTGGTTTCAGCTGTTTTAATTAAGATCTTTGATTATGCCAATGACTGCTAACAAACACCAGGACATAAAGCAAGGTCAAGAAATAGCTGCAGAATTTTTTTCCCCAAATCAGTGAGGAATTTAGTCTGTATTTTGCTTATTAACTTAAAGAAAAGGGATTTGCTAGGACTACTGTCTCTGTACTAATATGAAACCTCCTAACATATAAATACCTATCTTATATATATGGTACATAAAGTTGAACAGACTTATCTTGACCCTCAGTTATTCAAGGAGACAAGTCACCCAGGGGAAAACCAAAACAAAACCAAACAGAAACTGTATAATTCCCAAATTTCTTCCAGGCCTCCTTCAGTCTCACTGATGCATCTTCACTCCTTATTAAAAAAAAAAAAAAAAAACCCAAAGCCTTTGCCAGGAACCGAAAAAAGAGATGAGGAA